>PNEQ01028865.1:0-28094 GCA_003012365.1 Medauroidea extradentata | reverse complement strand
TGGATTTTCAATGGCTAAGCGTAGGCATCAAATATGCCGTTAAATTGTAATAATACCATGTACCTGCTTAGTGTAGTTTGGAGTGTAGTGTTTTTTTGTAATAAAATTAGTGAAGTTATTATGTAATGAGTCGCGCAGAAATTTTTGAATCCTTTTTTTTTTAATTATTGTTGCTGAGTTATAAGGTTTATCCTTGCGTAGGATAAATTTCACTTTCCCTTTAATAAGAAATTATTGTGGTGCCCTTGAATAGTTGCTTTTGGCCAAAGGACACCACACCTCATGTGATTATAAAGAATTTTAATGAACAACAATAATAAAAAATATATTTTATTTATTATAAAGAGGGGAAACATTCCCACCCTGAAATGAAAAAAATGACTAAAAAAGGGTATTTGTCCTAGAACCTGCAAATATTATCTTCTACTAGCGTACACGTCAGTGAACCCGCGAATTTTTCACGTCTCTACAGATAGGGTTAAAACTGAAGATTTTTCTTTGCCAATAGCAGAGACGGACTGTAATTTCGGGCGAACACCGCTTGACAGTCATACAGCAACATAATAACGTCTTTAAGTTAAATACATGTTCGGGTTCTGACATAGCAATTTCTCGAGACATGCAAAATTCACGTTATCTTCTACCAACAGACTAGAGTCCAAACGGCTATAGGCTCGTTAGACGTTTCCCGTTGGCCGACAATGGCGTGGCCTTCCAAGGAGATGCTTCTGGCCAATAATTGAAAGCTCCATGTTAGAGTGGTAAAATAAACATCCTGTAAAGCGTTCGAATACATGCATGACATCATATAGAGGCTCGTAGCCAATGAAATCACAGGTTATACACTTGTATACACAAGTCAGTTGATTATAGCGGGTTACCAAATTACGAATTTCGCAGGACATTACAGTTATTTCTGACGTGTTTACCTACGAAAATAAAACTCATTATTCGCGATGATGGAATGGAACATTCGAAATAACACGAATGCTTTTAAAATTTTGAAGCCCTGCAACATCGTAATTTTTTTTTTTTTTTACTGCTATACATTATTTGGATGCAAACGAAACTGCGATAGAAGCATATATTGGACCTTTGCTGCGTAGACAGTCCGTTAGAAGAAACAGGGCCACTCAGTGGCGTGTGGTGAGAAGTTGCAAGGTGAGCTGGTGTTTGCTCAGTGCTGTACAGTCTTGGCGCACGCAGCAGGAAGCAATATTCCCACTGCAGCGGAGACACTGATCGTAATGCAGCCACTTACAATATAGATGATATTATACACCACGGCGTGACATCCACTTTATTAATACATTTGAGAGGTTGATGTGTAAGCGAGGAAGTGAATAGCCGTAACTTGCTGCAGCGTGTTTGAAGCGCAGATAGGCAGGCCCCTTAAGGTTGCTCAAGTGGGGAAACAATCATAATTTCATATTTGTAGGAAACAGTGTTAGTTTTGTAGACGTTACTCGGCAAGTATATTTTCTCTTACAAAGAAAAAATAGCTCAGTCAAATTTTATATAATAGCATTTTAAAGTCAAAATTTGAATGTTTTTAGTTCATACACCCCTCGAAAACTAATGAACAAAATGAAACGAAATAATTCACAGTAAAAGTACTCGTAACTGGCTAAGATTTTACGTAGGTCTATATAAAAACCTATTCAAACAATGTTTTGTATTTTTAAAAAATTGCTGAAATTTGAAATTTTTTTGCTACTTTTAGGATTTTTTTTAAATACAAAAATATTTTGTATCGGGTTTTTGTATACTTAAAGCCCTAGCATGTGACATGATCTTTCACTGTGAATTTTTTGGTTTCGATATGTTGATTGATTTTCGAGAGGTGTATTAACTAAAAACATGCAAATTTTGACTTTGAAATGCCATAATGGGAAAACTGGCAGAGCTAATTTTTTTTTAAAGAGGAAATAAACTCTCAAGTAACGTCTACAAAGTTAACACTGTTTCATACAAATATAAAATTATAATTTTTTCCCACTTGTGAACACTTTTAATAAATATTTACGCTCGACGGATTGTAACACAATGAACGATAAGAATAAACTAAGGAAATACCTCAAAAGTGCTGCATCGAAGCACAATCGACTCTACATATATATGGCGCTTTTTCCACTGCCAGAAACACCAAGTCTTTCAGGCCAAATCGTGCTTCCAAGAAGGTCGCTCGTAGCGTATACGCTATCCTTGTAATACGCTTCCATTTCGAATGGAACGTACGACGTGTAATTCAGTTAGTGGTGAAAGGAACCGGTGTTGGGACTGCACACAAAGGAAATTACAGATCAAAAGGAATAGCGGTAGTGAATAAAATCTGCTGAGCTAGGCACGTTTTCCTCCAATTTTTTCTTTCAGGGCCATCTAGGGCTCGCAGACATTGGAAACCTTGGGCGTGGTTGCGCCGTTATTGCGCCTTCTTGAAGCCGTGACTTTATCACATACACGTTTTAATCTGCCTGTTGGGAACGTGGCTTGATCGACGTTCACTCGCGTTCGAAAATTCTACCGACACTGTACAAAAAAAACTTCCTTAAATGTTTAGGAAGTTATTATCCCAGACGCAGTATGGGACAGTTACCATATACTTCCTTCTTGTAAATATGCTAAATTTTACAGTTGCTACAATACAAGTCTGGTGACTTCAGTATGTATTTGACTGTTTTATAAAAAGTTTACGAGTGTTACCATGGGTGTCTGGGAAATAATTCTGCCATAACTACTTTCTTAGCGTCCCTATACGCACGTCTGGTAACTTTACAAACAATTTTTTAGAGTGGAGTTAATACTTTATTCTTCTAAAGACTGAATAAGTTTGACAGCTGCTGGTAAATGTTATTTCACAATTTTAACTACATGATTAATTTTCATTTGGAGGAATGAAGATAAAACGACGTTTGTAACGTAAAGAACCTACGAGATCATATAGTAAGACACAATCGAGATGTAATGAAAGTGCAACTCAATAACTTTACTCGATCAGCACCTAACAATAAAGGCACAAAAGAGACGTGGTGAGAGTGTAAACTCGATACTTTGCTCGATCAACACCGAACGAGGAAAACCGTTGGAACCCTAAATAATGTTTGCCAGGCTGGGAAATGAAGCTGTGCTCTTGCACCGTCTCGTTCGGAGTTGATGGAGTAAATGATCGAGTTGCACTTTCATGACATCTCGTTTGTCATGAAAGTGCAACTCGACCATTTACTCCATCAACTCCGAACGAGACGGCGCAAGAGCCCAGCTTCATTTCCCAGTCTGGCAAACATTATTTAGGGTTCCAACGGTTTTCCAAAATAACTCAACATTAATGCTGAAATTTGAATTTTACAACTATATGGGCTGTATATTGTTTTTTTTTCTCTTTTAGTAAATTTATAGAATAGGCCTACTGTATTTTAAATTTGCAGTCTGAACAAAGTTTGCTATAGCTTTGATAATAACAACAAAATTTTGATTGCCGAGCAACCTTATATGAAATAATCCAGAGGTTTACAGTCAAACAAAAGAGTAACCGTACAACACAAGGGCGTCATTTCAGATTTTTCTTGGGGGGGGGGAAGATTTTTTTTCGGCGTCAGTAACCTTGTTGCATTTTTTTTATAAATTAAGCATGTACAGATTAGAAATGTTAATAATAAAACTTCAGTTTTATGTGCTTAAGTTAGCATTATTTACATAACAAAATACAAAAAACATAGTTCATACGCTTAAAATTCTAAATCCTAAATGACGCCCCAGGTACAACAAATGCAAACGGAAATTTTTAAAATAAAGAACTAATTGTATAATATTCACGTCGATGTAGCTTACAGTAAACTACTTCTGGAACACATACACGACTAAAATTAAGTGTTTTCATAAATTTTGGCTGAAAATTGTTATAACTTATAATTGTGTTCGAAATTACGTAATGAAACAAAACACAAACATAAGGACATACAACCCAAATGCATTGTTATCAGACCTTTAGTCCGTGAAACGTAAATATAACCATGTATTTGTCGACAGGACGCACAAAGCACAGAATGAAGCTGTGAAGGACTTCATTCATTTAACCCTGAAAACAGTTTTACATAAACTAATCATAGCGTGTAGAGAAAACAAAATGTCACGGCATACACACTGAAATAACTTTATTTTCATTTTTTATTTAGACAAGTGGTATCACTGGTCACTAACTACCCGTTGCTGCTGGAGGCTAATTACGTACCAGCGGCATGAGGTATTTATGTACGATGGACGCGTGTTGTGGAACGAGCCACTGAATACGCCGAAGGGTGATTCGTTTTTCGTAAATGGCCGCTTCCGGCCGCGTTTTAAAAGCGATGGCAGGTGTGCGCGGGCATCGTTGTCATAATAACGGAGGATGTCCCGTGTCGCTCCCGGCGGTGAGACCTTGCAGTGTTGCCAAACTGGGAGAGAGAGAAAAACAATACAAAGCAGTGCCAAAAATGAAGCACTCTTCGCAAAATACGGGCGTTTTGCGTAAATCAATGCTAAAACTGATGTTAGGTAATTGGGCTTTTCATCTCGTGAACAGCGAAATCATTGTATACGGTGACACAACTTGGTTCAATGACAGGAGCTGGGAGAGAAGTCGGCTATGGCCTTTGTTAAGGAACCTTCCCAGCATTCACCTGGAATAATTTCGGTAAACAATGGAAAACCGAAATCAGGGTCGCCAGAGCCGGGATCGAACCCGGGTCTTCCCGAATGCGAATCAGAAACTGAACCTTATGTCTTTATCACCCACCAAAATCACTTCTTTCTTCACTGGAGTCGCGAAAGATGTAATTTACAACTAATGAATCTAGGATTGATTTATGCGCAATTTCCACATATAGCTGACAAAACATTATTATGACACTAATTTGCAACGAGACTTTTTTTTTTTTTTTTGGCAACGCTGGAAATGTGATAACTAGGTCTTTGGTTCGACACGAAGTGAATATGGGCAGTGTAGGAATGAAAGGTGGATGAAACGGAAGATCCCCGAGAAAACAAGCCGACCGTCAACGCCGGCTTGCACGAGTTCGATGAGCGAAAATCCCGGAGACCGATCCTTCCGGTTAATCGAACCCGGAGACGAATGCTCTAACACTGCACCAACCACCCCCCTCCCCCTTTTGTTCACGCATATGTGATCAAGTGTAAAAACATAGTCTACAAAGCACAAGGTACCGTACTTAATTTTGTCCTGAATAGGTATACCCCTGAGATAAGAGGGCTTTACCTCTCTTCGACAGCGAAATCATTAGACACGGTTACACACAACTTGGTACAACGGCAGGAGTTGGGAGAGGAGTCGGCCATGGCTTTTGTTAAGAACCATTCTAGTATTCGCCTGGAACGATTTCGGGGGAAATCCGAAATCAGGATGGCCGGAGCGTAGGTTCGAACTCGGGTCTTCCCGAACGCTAGTCCAGCTTCTTACCGCTGCACCACGTCGCTCGGTGTGGTTCAGGATAAAGTAAGCACTTTCAAACCCTAGTTACATTTTCCTGGTAAAATATTTATATTATCCCTACACATTTTAATACAAGCAAAGTTACCTACTAAATTACCAATGAAATTGTATAGATCTTACAGTAATACAGAATTAGCGTCTGATTTCTTAATAAGTATTGGTTTTTAAGTTATTATACATCATTATGGTCTTCAAAAGTATTCGCTTCATTGCGAAGTACCTATACGTCAGGGAAACACGGACCGAGAGGAGAGAATGCACAGGTTTGTATCGTCACGGAAGAAAACACTTGTCGCAAAGTTTCCGGCTCCGAGAGACAGACTGTTACACCGCTGGCAATTTTTTTCCTCCACTCCACCGCAAACAGCTTCTGTCCAAACATTTTTTTTTTTCGTACAGGTTCTCAAAATAGGAGGAGGAGGAGGAGGGGAGGGCTCCAGGGCTGCAACTGATCGAGCCTTAATATGACATAATCGCAGAGCGTGAGATCACGCAAGTCTCATCATCGAACCTACCAGCGTTAGAAATTTACATTTCCGAAAACGACCAGTTTATAGAGACCGGAAACATTCACAGGTTCACTGACCTGCAGGCTAGCCTCCGAGAATATCTGCGTACTCTAGTAGACAGCAGCTGTTCATTAGTAGGGACCTGCAAAATTCGTATTATTATTTGGTAAGAGACTAGACTTATCAGTCCTGTATATACAAGGATACGGTATGAGATGGCACTGGCCGTAGTCTCTATGTGGTGTCAGTTACGTGTGTACAGCAGGTTGGTCACTCAAACCTGCAACTTTTAATTATTGCACAGATGCATTTAACCATAGCCATCTTTAGTAGAAGGCCGCGGCCTTAGATCTGGCAACCCTGCCAGGATGGGTCGTTTTAACACTTATTTCGTCTCACCAACGGCAATGGATTCACCTGATTCGCCGGTATGTAGGGCAGAATAACTATTCAGGTACAGACATTGCCTTTGGAGAGCTAAAAGAAGTGTTAAAATGACCCTTCCTGGCAGGGTTGTCATATCTAAGGCCACGGCTTTCTACTAAAGACGGCTATGATTTTACCCGGCAGACCTCGGCACTGTTTGCGTATGGGGGAAGTTGGACGAGTATATAACCATTTGGAGTTCAGCCTGGTGCAAGAAATAACGCGAATTTTTCATGTCTCTATTCATTATATGCTCGCGGACACTGTGAAACAAACTATTTGGCCTTCTTTATTATTGACTGAACACTCTCCAAGACGAGTCAAATCAAGCAAGAACCAACTGAGAAAGTGACAATAATTTATAGTTGTTTGAAGTCTACCTCGTGCCCAAAAGAAAACGCAAATTTTCAGGTCCCTACCAATGTACTGTACAGTTCAAATTCTGTTCGATTAGCGTCACTTGTGAGATTGAAGAGCCACGGTTTTGAGGAGAAAAGATACTTGCTCCATTAGGTTTCAATGCTTTAAGGGGGAGTGTTAGATAATTTTCTTGTATTTTTGTTTTCGAACCATAACATTTAAAGTTGTATTTTCGAAATTTTCTCTTCAACAAGACATGGGGTATATTCTTGATAAGCTGCTTGACATATTTAATAACGGAATCTTTCATTAATGAGTCATGGGGAATCATTGCAAGGGAATTAAAGGTTAAGTTTAAAGAATAATTACAAGTCCAACATGAGATGAATATATAACACTATTATAGTCTCCAAAATTCATCAGAAATATATGTTATTCCTCAACATTGCAACATTTACCAAACATATTTTAAAACAGAAGAAATTGCAGAAAATCTATAAAATAACTCAGCATCTAGCTCTCCCCCTTAAGGCTTATGGTGCACGGCCGACTGTAATTATCAATATTTTTTCTTCGCTATAAGATTTTTAGAGTGTGTCTATTTATATTTTTGACATTTCGTGCTCTAAATGTTAATCTAATTCCTCCTTTTACACTGTCAGATAATCAATTACTTTTATATTATCTAATAATGTAAAAGTTGTAGAATATTTTTAGAGCATTTATTGTCAGATGTGTTGATAACGCGTTAAGGAAAATTTGTGCCGAGGAACATACTGCAAATTAAACGTGAACGTAGACCAGTGCCCTTAAGGGGCCTCCCTAGATAGGCTACGTTTGTGTGTATGAGGCAGGAGCAGTAAGAGTGCAATTGATCGACGTTGCCTCTCTGTACAAGCTGCTCAGCTGACGTGCAGGGCTTTACTATTATCCTTATTACTATGGGACTTTAAGCGGTGACCCATGTCCACAAAGTAAATAGTAATACAGACGTGAAATGACGTGGCGGCTCTTTTGATACTAGAGAACTTAGCCTCTTATTGGCTGCCCGAGGCTGTTGATACCAGCCCCGTGTCTGTTTGGCTCCTACATGTTACTACATGTTTCCTATTGGCCCTGCTGTCAGCTAGAAGGGCAGCCACCTTACGCTGATTGCTAGTAGGTGTTTCCGCCATGTTGTTGGCCAGGGAAGCCATTTTGCTGGCGTGTGCCATTGAGTTCGTCGTTCTACTAGCTATTTCACTTCTGTATACCTAAATATTCTGTGCCATGGCCGTCTTTAGTAGTAGGCCGGAGTCATGAATGTGGCAACACTGCATCGGGGGCCTGCTGCTTGTCACTTCTTGGCCACCCTAGTCTCTGCTACGTGTATAGATGCAGCTTTAGTGGCGTGTACACGTCTACACTGACTAGGGCAGCCAATGAGCGACCGGCAGTAGACCTCCAATGCAGCGTTGCCACATCCAAGACTCCGGCCTTCTACTAAATACGGCCATTGGTCTAACGCTTGTTTCTATAGTTGTGATTTTCCAATTAGGTTGTTATTTTCCCAGATACAGCAGTCTGGAAATGTAGTTTTTTGCCATTGTGAGGGGCCCAAAAATGATATTTCTGATAAACGTATTAAATTTTTTAAACTATAGCGACATAGTTTGAAGTGTGTGTTCTTGTCGTAGATATAAAATAATAATGTACGTTAAATAGTTTCTTCGAAAAAAGAAAAGTCGTAACTCACTACAACGCGTTTCAGACGCAGGTGGTTCTGCTCCGTGGTCAGCAGTTGGATGTTTTAACTGTCAATTGTGTTTGATTTCTTCTGGCCAATCACAGCGTGAAGCTATCGCAATATCCGTATCCAGATTGGTGCAATATAATAACAAACGTATCTCAGCAAATACACGCTGCCAATAACCACGAAGCTGCCGACGTACACGTTAATGCAACGGAACAAAATAGTGCAAAAAATCTTTTCGCGACAAAATCGTGCTTCGAACTGTAGAAGGTAACTATTCGTTCGGCCTCCAAGGAAATATTTCATAAATAATTGAAGATTTTAACTTCCCCACAATTTACGTTGGCAGTCTTGATTACGACATACGTACGCATTAACAAATTAATGGTAGACGCGTAAAGTAGGAAAATACCGACACTTGCAAGCATTAATTTATTCTGAAGAGAGGCAATCCTAGGTAAACACATTCGCAAACTTTGTATACAGGCTGTTATACTCCATTTCATATATGTCTGGATAAATTTGACAGCAACTTATGGGCAATAATTTGTAATATGTCGTGATTCGTTGTTCTACACATAACAACCTTAGCAGTACACATGCTGAAGTGGATATCTCAGATTCATTTTAGATCTAAAAATGTCTTGCATTGCGTAACAAATCACAAAATACTAAAAATTATTGCCCATAAGTGGCTGTCAAATTTATCCAAACTTATATGAAACGGAGTATAATGAATGACGTTTAAAACTCTTCGTCACGCTGTAGGGGATGCTAAGACGGGTGTCGCAAATGCTGGGAAGTACCTGAAAAACGGCACACAAGTTGTGGTACGTGAGGTATGAATACTACGTTTGAATGGCAACAACTGACGCATTTAGTGAAGCTTCCCCATTCACTCTAGCTACTCTCTTGGCTTGTGTGTATGTTAGCAGTTAGAACCACAGTATTACAATAATTACTAGTCTGGCAGTGGTAGTATACAGGTGACGCCAACGGAATCAGTCTGAAGGGTGTTCATCGGGAGGCAAGTATTTTTTTTATACATATCTGCGGCACGATGAACTGTCAGATCTGCCTATTTCATGCACTGGTAAACTCCTCAAAAATAATTATTTGCTATATCAACACAGATTTTGAACCTCGCATACCACAACTTGTGTGCCGTTTTTCAGGCACTTCCGAGCATTTGCGACACCAAGTGTCCTGTATCATTATACTCGACTTAGCATCCCCTACAGCGTGACGAAGAGTTTTTAAGCGCCATTCATTAACATCATGTGTGTATATTTATTTATTTTTTCCTACAATCTTGTCAACCAGACTATATTATTCTCATAGTATCAGTAAAAATCAGTTGTGCAGAAATATATTAGGCTATCAGTATTTTGGAATGAAAGATTCGACACGAGGACTTGGTAATCTTATGGCAACAGTCCCCTGACGCTACGTAAAGATACAAATTAAAATGAAAGAAGAAATAATAAACAGTGAATTTAAAAAAAATTATGTTAACCAAAATGTTATTATTCATAACACGAATTATGGTTCACCATGCATATACGATGGATGGTCGTTGAAGAAATACTGATTGATTGTTTTGTAACGTGTAAGATAAATGGCGCATAACAATATTAACTACATTATCGAACCCACTTCTGCACAAAAAAAGCGCTAACGTTGTCCTTGTAGAAGAATGTGTACCTCTGACCTTAACAGTTTAACAGTCGCGGAATTCTTTAATCGATCACATGTTTTTTTAGACACGCCTCAGTAGTTATGTGCGCCAGTTAATAAAACTCTCCTTGAGTTGTTGAGCTGTTAATGACCACGTTGAGAAGGAAAATGGCTTTCCGCACAGACCGAAACTAATGAAGAAATTACCTGGGTTCAAGCTAAACAGCATCAAATGCATCGCGTCCCCACAAAAAATACATGAAATTTACCCAGACGCACATGGGTTGTAAAGTCATCGAACAAAGTATCGCTGAAGTGTATATAAATATTGCGTCTTGTATGTACGTTCTTGCTGAAAATAATTTGGCACCAGTTTGTTTAATAGCCTTATGTGCACATCAGCAGCTCGACCTCATGAATAATGGTTGCTGACTGTGTATGTTTGGCTGTATCACAGTAAAGTTACTGCAACATCACACGTATGTTATTTGCCATTAAAACCCCAAGACAAATGAAAGCTAAATCAGCAAATTACTAGAGACATGATAAAATTCGCGTTATCGTTTGGTAGCAGAATGAACTTCACTTTCCTATACATAACAGAGCATAATCTGCGATTCAATTGGGCTGTTTACAGGCATTTTGAGTCGCCCCAAAACCACGTTTTAGAGCATGACGTCTAGAAAATAACATCGTTTCAAATGTGTTTTCGCTTTGCAGGTAAAGATATCGAACATAGGTTCAGTAGTGTTACATAAAAAAAAATTTTCTCCTAACACGCTACAACAATGTTCATCCGCCTGTTCTGTAGTGTTTGGGAAACCAGTTAAATAATATTTTAAAATTTTTGCTCTCGACAAGATGGTCGCGAACCTCCTTTAACAACCTGCTTGGCCATATCATAACAAACCGCTACAGCTAGGATTGCTTATATGTAGAGACACTGGTAAATAGCGGGAAAAGTTGATTGTTTGCTAGGCTCCAACATACTATGTATAACACCGAAGGTTTTGCACCTATATTGGTTATAGTTTATATGAAGCACTGTGTTCCTCTTCAACAGGCCCAATTATAACTGTACAGTTTTAACACAAACGTGTGTGTTTTGCCAGGAAACTGTTCACACGAGTCACGATTGAGATACTACAGTTTATTGTAGACTATGTTTAATATTTCCGCTATTTTCCAGTGTCTCTACTTATATGCTTCTTTTTCAACAGTAGTGTGTTTGACGGATTGTTTAGTGTGGGTTAATGTAACGTACCGTACTATTGTGGACATACACCATTGCAATATTATGTCGTCCCAGAAATATTTGAATGAGGCTGAGAGAAAACAAACAAGCGAAAAAAAAAATAAAAAAAAAAAACAGGAATCAAGCCTAGTTCGGCTATAGTCAACACATCCATAAACCACAACAAAAGAACATTAAAGATCCCGTAAGTAGCCAACAACAAATAAAGGGAAATAAAATATACATCCAAAATTAAAAGTCGTAGCACAAAACAAAATAATGTGTAAATCTCAGACAATACTGGGACGATGTGATGAAGTCTTTGATTTTACTCTCGTAGTCTGTTCTGTCCAGTACGACAGGAAGGATAACAATTTGAGTGTCTTAACAGCTAACAGCTCGTCTGTCTGAAGTATGCTCATTTCCCGAAATATTATGCTGGCTTCGTCATGGAAGACTCAGTATGCAGTGGTTAATGTAAGTCGCTCAGTACATAATCTGTTTGATGAAACATTATAAGCGTGACTTCTCATCGCTACGTGAGTTCAACGCTCGCCACCTCAAGTGGCTTGTTATAACAGACAACCAATGAAACGAAGACTAACGTATCCCATGAAGGAATTATATAATCGATAGGATCGGACTTGTGACGAGAGTTCTGCTGGTTTAGCTCCAGTAATGGGAGTGAGGTCAGGCGACTTCGTCGGCCCGCATTGTGCAAGGCGACAGGATCGCCGCGGGACGTTACAGTCGACAATGTGTGGGTACGTGGCCGGTGATTGTGTCCCCCTAGGGGGGCAGTGTTGTCTCAGGTGCCCGCTGAGAGATCCAGGCCAATGTCTGGGCGTGGTCCACCCCCCACTTCACATAACCGTGGTCGGAGCAGCTTAGCAGCAGACTGCCCCACACACGCGCTCTAGACCATATATCAAATATCGTAAGAGGACAACAAGGGACTACAGCTCTATAGCATTGTTAAAGCACGAGACGTGTTACCAACAGAGATGAGAGAAACACACAGATGAAGCAATAGCAGCCTATACTGATACTCAGTGAAACAAGTTGGAGAGAATCTGTTTTCACGAAAAATCAGGTGCCCCTAACGATCTGTGATGTCATTCCTCACCGTCCCTTACGTACTGTTATTTACGTATTTGACTTATTTTCATGATATTGGTCACTCTGCCAATGCTATTTCATATTACTGCGCAAGCCGAGACATTGCATGCAAAAAATGCCTACTGGTCACCATAAGATATTTCGTCATTATGAACCTTAACAAATTTTTTTTTGTGGTGATCACATTTTTTTTTTACTGCAACAAATTATTATTATTTTTTTTTGTAGTTAATACACAAAACTTTGTAACCACTACAAATTATTTATAGGTGAAATCCACATTGACAAAGCATTCTGTGGCCACAGTTTTCTTTTGACGTGGCGCGTCATTTGATACGGACTGTCCGAGGCTGCTTATTACACTCCCGTGTCTGTTTGGTTCCAGCATGTTACGGTAAGTCTCCTATCTCAATCGACGTACGGCCACAGAATATTTAGGAATACAGAAGTGAAACAGAATGTACAAAGGAGAACTCTGTCACACACGCCAGCAAAATGGCTTCGCTGGCCAGCAACATGGCGAAAGCACCTACCGCCAATCAGCGTAAGGTGGCTGTCCTGTTTGTCAGCAGTCAGTCCAATAGGGAACCTGCCGTAACATGCAGGAGCCAAACAGACACAGGGCTGGAATTAACAACCTCGGGCAGCCAATAAGAGGCACGATACATTTTTGTGCCAACATACCGTTGAAAACACTGTAGTTTCTTGTGACAAGTATGACTGTGTGATATAAGACTTTCGCAACGTAACTGTCCGCAGACCAATAATAGGCATCAAATAGTACATTCGAGGGATTCTTATTCGCTTTGTCAAATAGGGCAACAGCTCTTCGAACAAGCGAAAGTCAGTAATCTTTTCATAAGCTGAACGTGCGTTGAAACCAACAAACAGTCAAGTTTTCCGGCGATAAAACATAATCTCTAGACATAGTTCTTAAACAGCGTATCCTATATAAAAACAAAAAAAATAAAACATTTTGTATTAAAATAATTATTAAAATTTGAAATGTAAATTAAAAAACTCAAGGCCTTTTTAATAATACAAAAAAAATATATTATTTTATAGTAGACGTAGCCTACAACATCGTTATTCATTGTGAATTTTTTCATTGCGTTATGTCAACTGGTTTTAGTGGCGTACATAAAACCGCATCATGCAAATTTCGACGTTAATGAGTCAATGTGACTTAATTTGAGTGACCCCAGTACTTTTCGTGAGACTATTTGTATAGTGACAATTTTTGAGACCGAAATGGACAAACACAAATTTACACCCAGCCAGACCCGGGAATCGAACCCAGAACCCCCCGCACCAAAGCCGGCCGCTCAACCAACTGAGCCACGGGGGTCGGCTCCCCTCGACCACCGCGGCCCCGTGGAAAACTAGAAAAAAATATCGGGTACAAATACAGAAACAAAATTATGACGAAGAAAATTGCAGTAGACCGTGCCCTTACGATGTTCCAGCCAGCTGCTGCAGCACCGAAGTGCAACATGCACAGGAGCGCAACACGGTTCTTCCAGAGACACTGCACCTACAATACTGCTCGCTCCCGGAACCACGCCGAACTCTCCTGAGGCGAAGAGTCCAATTACCAGGCGGCAACAACAGTTGTCGGCTAATTCAGTTGCGACGCAAGCCCCCGTTACTTGCCGGCGAAGTATATGGGTCTGGAATACATTGTCCGACAATACCATCTCTTAGTCACAGAATAGTTAGGAATACAGATGTGAAATAGCCGGTAGGAAAGCGAACTCGGTGACACACGCCAGCAACACGGCTTCCCTGCCCAGCAACTTGGCGGAAACTCCTGCCGCCAATTAGCGTAAGGCGGATGCCTTGCTAGCCGGCAGCCGGGCCAATAGAAAACCTGTCGTAACACGAGGAGCCAAACATACACGGGGCTGGTATCAATAGCCTCAGGCAACCAATAAGATTCTGAGTTCAACCTTATCTAATGAGCTGCCACGTCATTTCACATCTGTATTACCACCTAGTCTGTGTCTTAGTGCTATGTTCAGAGAGTGAAATACAACGAAAATCTTTGTTGAGAGTTCAGTATTGTTAAGTCAAACAGTTTAGAAACGCAACAGTTGTAAAAATGGTACCGACAGTTTTACATTTTAAGTTTTAATAATACAGTAAAAGGGGTCATATGTTTATTTTAAATAGCCGCAAGGTACTAGAGAAATTGTAATTTTCTGAGCCATTTATCAAAATGCGCACTTGGGAAAAGGCTTAACTTACCCAGTGCGATACATGTACTGAAATAGTATGTATATAGTTAGAGATGATGGTTTATCGCGAAAAATATTTATGTCAACGTACCCTTAAAAACACTGCAGTTTCTTGCTTCATGTATGATTGGGTGATAAACGTCTGACACAACGTTGCTATCTGCAGACCAATAATATTTTTTTTTTCAATATTACAACAGCGGGATCCTTACTGGCTCAGTCAAATAGATTTAACAGCTCCAAGTACAAGCTAAAGCCAGTAATCTTCAATGTCTTTGGTCACGGCCGTCTTTAGTGGAAGGCCGGAGTCTTGGATGTGGCAACACCGCATCGGAGGCCTGCTGCTTGTCACTTATTGGCCACCCTAGTCTTTGCAACGTGTATAGATGCAGATTTAGTGGCGTGTACACGTCTACACTGACTAGAGCAGTCAATGAGCGACCGGCAGCAGGCCTCCGATGCAGCGTTGCCACATTCAAGACCCCGGCCTTCTACTAAAGACGGCCATGCTTGTGTGCACATCTGAAGCACTGTTTCGTTGTCAGTGATTGGATGTTTTAACTCTGCCTTGTCTTGGGGTTTCTACTGGCCAATCGCAGACGTATTACTGCCCTATTCTGATTGGTGCAGTCAAATGGGATATGTGTCTGAGCTTAGTCACGTTGCCAATCAATGTGAAGCAGAGCTCCCGATGTGTACGTAAGATATTGAAACATAATGGTGCAGAAATAACTTTACGACAAAATCGAGGCTCTAGCCTCTACTTATCACAGCCGTGAAGTACTCGTGGAGTGGGGGAAACCCCTTTCGTCAGCCAGCCAAGGTCGACCCGAGAGTCGACAATGCCCTGAGCTTCATTATTCGCCGACATGACTTCCGCACGCGCGCGATTCCCGGCGTGAACGACGACCTCGCGCGATTCACAGTGTTGTCAAACCAAATAATTACGGCTAGGAAATATTAGCGAGTTCAATGGCCTGCAGGCTTGAATCCAATGTCCTATGCATACTCAAGCCCCGTCTATTCGTCCATTGTCTGCTGTTTGAATGAGTAGCAGGTAATGTACAAATGGTAGGGCTTCGGTATACACAGGATTTTGGATTCTAGCATGTTGGTCGTTGAACTCGCAAAATATTCCTAGCCTTACAAATAATTTACAACCAGTAAGTTCAACTTGACAAGAAAAGCTTACATAGATCATTCGGGATAAGGTGAGTACAAAAATTTTACTTTTTTATAATATCACAAGCCGTTACTGCATATAATTGAACATAAGCTAAAATTGCCTTGCTGCTTGTATAGTTGCCAGCGAAATTACGCGAAATAGTTCCGTGTGTTTTCCTATTTAAATACAAAACTATAGAAACAAAATCAATAGAAATCAACAAATTCGTATTTTATATAATTAATGTACTGTATTTATTAAACTGTATCGATTCATACTAACTGCATAATTTATCTTACACGCGCTAACATTATGTGATTTGTCCAGAGAGGTTAGACTTATCCGTCGTTAGCCGTTACGTGCGGATAAATACGAATTGGCTGTAAACAGAACTTTAGCAAGGATTTTTTGAGTGCCCACTTTATCCCGAACCAGCTAAATCATGGATACAGATGCTGGTTTATCGCAGAAAAAGTTGGCAATTTGCTAGATTTCTATATGAAGCGTGCTAATTTTCGACGGTCTTCTTTCGTATTGTGAACCCCATTAGACTGGATCAATGACGACTCTGGTAGCCCGCTACTGGACGTATGTGATTGGTCTGTAACCAGTGAAGCATGCCACATAACTGTCGTCCAATAATTAGAGCTAGGAAAAATTCGCGAGTTCAGAGACCTTCATGCCAGAATCCAATGTCCTATGTATACCCAAGCACCGTCTATTCGTTCATTGTCTGTTGTCTGAATGAGTAGCAGGTAATGGACAAATAGTAGGGCTTCGGTATACACAGGATAATGGATTCTAGTACGTTGGTTGTTGAACTCGCGAAGTATTCCTAGCCCTACCAATAATACAAGACGAAGGAAACTACATTGATTTGGAAAATACGCTGGTATTTCACAATATCCGCGATTTTCCACAATAGAAGGCCCCTATAGGCAAGCCATTTATGGCGTCAAAATTGAAGCTATTTTGTCTTTCAATTTACTGACTGTTTTGAATTTCGTCAATGGTTTTCGTTTAGAACTTGTTTTACGTTTTCTTGAATAAAAATATTTAAAAGAACAGAAATGAGGTTTTTCTAACGTTAGTAATTAAAACAACAGCCTAACTGGGCTCTGTATACGAATTAATCCTTATAAAAATAAATACGCATATTATATATTTTAAATTATACGTACAAAATAATCACACATTTTGTATTGGTAATACCGAAATATTTGCGACATGTAGGATTAGTAGAGAATTGTAAAACAGCTAATTAATTTAATGCAGATTTCATTTACTAATTTAATGCTATCTTTTCAAGTGGTATATTCAAAATTTACTGAATCAAATTTCTTGAATCGTTGAGCTATATATTGAATCCAAGAACTTCAGTTCAATACATATTTGACTGTGTGAAAGCGGGGCACAGCAACTCAAATTCCCATGGAGTTAGGGGGGAAGGAAATTTTAATAACTGCTGTTATAAATTTCATATTTAAGGATGTACGATGGTTACCGACTTAGATAATAAAATTTTGCTTGCACAAAATTATTTGAAATTATATATTAAATTACTCAAATAAAGAAATTGTAAAATTATTGTATGTAAACAAGTGGATTATTTCAGGTTTGCACCGGCTTTAAGGATTCAATAAAAAAAAATAGGGGGGATATACACTTGCCTCCCAAACTGACGTTCACATCAAACATATTTATTCAGTAAGGGATAACTTGGTAGCATTGGTCTCTTGAGTGGCGGCTGGCCGTGCAGGAAGTGACGCTCGCGGAGACGGAAGGACGACCGGAAGCTGTCAGCACACGCCGCTGGAAGTGGGCGGAGCTTGCCTGTCTAGGCTTCTGTTACGTAATTGTGGTTACCGTGAGTTACAAGATTGCCGGCTGTGCCTCGCGCTTCTTACAAGCTCGTTAGTCATACGTGTATATACGTGTTTACGTTTACTGGTAAGAGGAGTCCTCACTTGGCGCAATGGAATGTGTTGTAGCGTTCCACACGTATTCTTTTTTTTTTTTTTTTACGTGCCTGGTAGATAAATACACGTTGAAAACGTTAATTGATTTCTACGCTTTTTTAGAAGCTAGTATGGATAAAATACTCAATGACATTCCTAGATAATAGTATTTGCCAACTTTATGAGTAAATATTTATCCAGAATTACTAATTCGTTACGCGTGATCTCTTGCGCCGCAGTTAAATGCACGAGGTTCCGGCGTCAGAGATTGTGTCTCAGAAGTTCGTAACACTGGAAACAATTTTGTTTGAAACGTGGGCTAAAACTATTGTCTAGGATTGCTATTGTTTAACTTTCGGAAATTGGCTTCAAGTAACCTATAGATTAATGTTTTTAACGTTGAATTATATACCACGCCCTCTTAACTTCTTCATATTACGTTTATCTACGAAAAGAACATATACTTGAAACCAGTGGCGGTTGTTGGCTGGTAGGGCACACGTTGTCGAGAACTACATCCAGATTGAAAAAAAATATATATCTGAAATTGGCCGGGCCAGATATGATTTAGTGTATACTTCTCTATCCCTGATCCCTAGGGACAGGAAAATTCCGCGAATTCAATTACCTGTAGGCTAGAATCCACTATACTATGCATATTCAAGCTCCGTCTATTCGTTCATTGTCTGCTGTTCCACTGAGTAGCAGCTAGTGGACAAATAGTCGGGGCTTGAGTATGCATAGTATAATGGATTCGCCCAGATATACTTTTTTCATATGGGTATACTCGTGTGAACGCTCTGCCGAATACCAGTGATCATGAAATATATACTGGGTACTTATTGTGTTGTGACCAGCCAGTAATAAGCGGCACCTACATACCAGCGTGTCAGAGGTGCCATGGTGTACGCAGCAGTCGGAAGGCCATCACGCCGACAGGAGAATGTCTACTCCTGCCAGAGAGAGATCAAGCTCTTACCAGATGCAATGGACCAGGCTAACATGAAGTTGGGACCGCTTAACCCCCAAGCGGAGCACTACAAATGCATTTAGAGTCCAACTCCCAACTGACGAGAAGAACCTGCGGAGAACCCATCCCAGGGACACCCATTCGACGTACTCCTCCTCCTCCTGAGACCCTCCAATCAGCTGTCTGTGTCTGGATGATTTCAGTATCCTTGGACCCACACATCTCAACAGTGCTAACCCCTTCCTGCACAATTGTAATTGGGGTAGAGAAGTCAGTACTTTTTAGAACCTGCCTAATGTGTCCCAAGCAGAGTGTGGTACGGCTCATCATACCACGAATCCAGATCCTCATTAAGGGGGAGTGTTAGACAATTCTAATTTCCAGTTTTTTAGTCATAACAGTTATTCAAATTGTATTGTAAAAAATTTCTTTTCGACAATAAGCTAGGATATATTCTTGGTAAACTTCTTGTCATAGTCAATAATTGATCTTTTATTAATTTGTCATGCAGAAAAATTGCAAGAGAATAATAGGTTAACTTTCAAGAATTCTATTTCAATGATTCTGCGAGATAAAATAATGAAATATTCCATTATTATTTATGACAAGCAGTTTATCAAGAATAGCCTACATCCTATACTTTGTCGAAGAGAAACCTTTTTTGGTAGTATAATTCGAATATATGTTATGGCTAAAAAACTGAAAATACAATGAAATTATCTACACTCCCCTTTAAAGTGAGACGGGAGCAGTTGGATGCAACCTACAAAAGGAGGTACGCTCCTTCCAATCGCGGTGGGTAGTGGTAAAAACAATCTCACCATGTAACGTGTCTGTAGCAAGGAGGTAAAGAGAACTAACCTAAATGTCCAGAACCTGTTCGAGGACTCCCACCAACGAAATCTGCACTGCCCTACCTGATTGTATCGCAGGGTTGCCTAATCAATCAGACTGCAGCGGAATGCGTGTCAGCGGAGTGGGACGGGGCAAGCAACACGTGTTTCACAGCTCGCAAAGCGAGGCAGGCTGCACCGAGGGAAAGTTTATGTTTTATGTAAGGTTAATTCTACTACAGGTTAGAAAGAGCAGTGTTAAATTTTTGGCACAGGGAAATTTTCTGCCTCTTGAGCGCTGGTACCGGTAGCCTAAGGGGTGTAAATTGACGAATCACGGAATTTTACTCAATTTTAAGTTACATTAAGTTGATTATTTAGAACGCGAGATTGGTTTCTGTCATTTACAAGTCTATTTAAATTTAATTTTACTAAGGTTTCGTATTTTTCTGGTCTCTTAGCGATAGCAGCGAAACTAGCGGCAGAATATTTCCCTGTGCCAAACTCTCCCATAAGAAAACACATTTTCTTACCAACCTGTAGAAGAATAAACTTAGTTTTCAGCAACAATATATATTGGCACGCATGCATTTTTCCAACCCAGGACCTTATATACCCCGATGAGAGCAAGGTCAGGAATTGACAAGCAATCTTTTCGCGGTATTTATTGTTAAGCTTAAACGAGAGCAATTATCACAAATATATTAAGTATTTTGTTCCAAACGATCTCCTCCGTGTTGGCTAAGTTTTGCAAGCCAGAAAATACAATGATTTTTAGATAATTATGCAATTAACTAAATTTGTGTTTAATTTATTTACTAATCGAAACCATACAATTCTTGTCTTGAAAAAAATTAGCTATCGCGGTAAAAATAATTTTGAACAAAACTGCCGAACATATTTACGATATCTGCTCTTGTTTCAGATTTAAAAAATGATTATCAAAAAACAATAACAGAGTAGCACGGACTTAAATTAAATTAGCTGGGGCTGAGTTATCTTTCATGATAGCGATTTCGGGCAGAAACCAATTTATACATTGAGAATGGGGTAATATTGCCTACAGGACTAAAAAGTTTATATATATAGTCTATAGACACACATACAAGTATGTTTTTTCCTGTGTTATGTGACCTTAAAACCCTTCATCGGACTACGTACCTCGCGTATGAATAGTGATGTGCGTTAGTTTTTACGTGAAACTGTTAATTCTTAGTACATTCATCTAGGAAAAGAGCGCAAACTTCAAACCATTCTTTCATAAATTAAAATGACAAATATCGAAATTATAAAGAACTTATTTGACAAAAATCTTACCATTTTAAAAATATTCTAATAAAGATTAATTACTCTGTCATAACGCGCACAGCAAATGGCGTTTCAAAACATGTTTACAGAATTTCTGTAATAATGATACAAAAATTAACATTGCGCACATCAAGGCAGACTGACTCAGAGCTTCCCTTGAAGATTTCTTTAGTGAGTAGGAAAGCCGTTAATGTTTACAAGCAACCGTTATAAAAATCCTATTTCGAAAAGTCTCAATCTAAAGCGTAAAATAGAGAACCTATTTTGTATTCGTATGGTCATCCCCGAAAACGTGTTGGAGAAACAGTTTTTCAAGTAGGAGGGGAGGGGAGAGGGAGAGAAAAGAACTTCACAATTCTAGAGAGATTCTGGGAAAACTCTCTCCCTTCCAGTCACGGAGTGAATAAGGGTGTTAAGCTGGCTTCGCACGCGCGAAATTTCACCCGCACGGGCGCGTGCAGGAACGCGACGAATGACAGGGCAGATTCCTCTCGCCTGAAGACGTGGAGATTCTATTAAGCGGTTATATCAAGTAATCTGCTGGGATTAGGCATCTTCTCTCAGTTACGTCCCAGATAGTATGTAAGCTTGGGGCAAACCTGCAGTTGACTTGATTTAGGCCTGCCATTACAAGCCCTATCAAGCTTGAGTCAAGCCTATTTTTTTTTTTTTTTTTACATTTGTATCCTTGCATCAAACTTCCCTGGCAAGCTTGCTGCAGGCTTGTGTGGAGACTAGTTAGCTTGATTCAAGCTTATGGCTTGACATGGCAAGCTTGCTGCAAGCTTGCAGACTTGTCATGACAAGCTTGATTCAAGCTTGAATCAAGCTGATTTTGCTATCAGGGGTGATCAACATGTTATGTCTGAAAAACATAAAGGCAATTATAAACAGCACAGAGTCCAGAAATGTCAACTTGGTGATTTTTTTACCCAATATAGTTATTTCAGAATACTGACTGGTTGTAGAATTTTATAATTTCTACATGCCTAAAAGTATGTTATAAGCAGAAACCCAATGCCGTCTCTTTAATTAATCTACACAGTAAAAAAATTGTACATTTACAAGGAAATTCTTGTAACGTAATATCAGAACATTATCAGTCAGATAATAAAAGTGAGATGTAAGAAACCTTTTAAAGTGGTTACAAATATCGTTAACAATTTTTGGAACTAGTAAAATAATGCTAATGAGCAGATTTTTCTAATTGAAACAAAATAAACCTAGGAGACCTTTCACAGTTTACAAAACATTTCGTACTTTCACGAAAAAAATTTTTGGAAACAGGTTTCCAAAAAAAAATTTTGTAACCCTACAAGCAATTATTGTAAAATGAACCAGATATTAGCTGTAAATATACAAAATTTGTTTGTAGATTTACAGAAATGTTTGGTTGTAAATATACAAATAAATTTGTTAATGCACAAGATTTGTGTACATTTTTACAAAATATCTTCGTAGTGTTACAAAAAACGTTTTTGGAAACTGGTTTCCAAAAAACCTTTTTGTAAAAGTACAAAATTAATTTTTACTGTGTAGTTATTAGATCTATTGCACATGCCTCCGATTCTAACGCCATCAGAAATACGTTCTTTATTAATGCTGTGTCCAGCAAAAATTCCCCTGTACATTTCCAGAAATCTCACATGCTAACCATTCTACTACTTTCTTTGCATTTTTCTTTTTTCTTCTCGCATACATTTTCTTCGGCATCTTAAGGACGTACGAGTTATAATTAAATTAGAAAAAAATTTAAGGTAAGCGTGGGATTTACGTCTCGTCGACAGCGAGATCATTATAGACGTTGACACACAATTTGTTACAATGACAGGAGCTGCGAGAGGAATCGGCCATGGCCTTTGTTAAGGAACCATCCCAGCATTCGCCTGGAGCTATTTCGGGAAACCATGGAACACAGATATCAGGATGGCCGGAGCCGGAGACCGAACTCGGGTCCTCCCAAACGCAATTCCGACGAATTAAAAATAACAGAATGTGCATAATTGTCATGTTTGGGTTACAAAAATTACTTACAGACACTTAATTTCATGCAAAATTAGGTGAAGTTTCAATCTGGTGATTTTCTGGTCACTCTTGCGAGGCGATTTAGAGAATTCCTTTGATAAACGATGGCAACTCTGACAGAGCTTCGTGACTCACTTGCCGCTTAAAATCCTTTGATCGCATTAAGACCATGATTAGAGACCTGAAAATTTACCGTTTTTTTAGGAACAAGCTATAATCCCAATTACTATAAGTTCGAGTTAATTTCGTAATTGGCCCTCGACTCTTCTGACAGTTCCCGGAAATCGCTGACCCAGTAGCAAAACACAGCTAAATTAAGGCCCCTATCATTGTGTTAAAGCCAACGAGCAGCTGCTGTCTACTTGAGGACACATATATTCTTGGAGGCTAGCCTACATTTCAGTGAACCCGCGAATATTTTCCGTCTCTAACCATCATCCACCGTTACTACTGCTTTTACGATATTTTTTTAAATTCCTAAACGAGAGCAGATATCGAAAAACCGTTGTAAAATTTTGATATAAATAGTGTACGCTACGTTAACTAATTTTTTCAAGATAAAATACTCAGACATGTTTATGTCTCACGGTAGATTTTTTGTATTGGTATCCCTGATTGGCGTTGGTGGCCGCTGCATGTTATCTGTGATATTAAGTATATTTTAGTATATTTGTGTAGTTGTATATTTTTTGCCTTAATTTTAATATATGCTGTAATATTTATTATTATTATTATTGGTATATTAAATTATTCACTTGTATTTTTTAACGGCTGATAGCCCGTTTCCCGAAATGGCCGCTAGGGGGGAGGGCTGAGTCTGACGTCACTGGAAGTGGCAAGAAGAGTCGACAACCAGACGTCAGGCAAGATGGACGTGTATGGAAATGAACTGGACTGAACTTGTGAAAAGCCTTGAAAATACGATGGTAACGGAAACTAATTTTCTTGCAAGACGTAGCAGTATATTTCCAAATGATATGTTGGCAGGCGGTGCCGTTTATGAAGGCGTATTGTGCAAGTTGTGATAGTCGGCGTGCACAAGGGTACTTGGCGTGCTGCTATGTGCAAGTTTACGCAGCGTATATTAGTGCCTGAAGACGAAAGCTTTTAGATCGCTGAAAGTTCTGGGCAATAAGTGGTACCATGGAAATATCCACTTTAATATTTTGCAAACCTGCCTAGATAGCTGTGCGCGACGTCGAGGGACGGCCAGCGCCAACACCGGAGAGTTGTATTGGGAAGCAGCTGTTTAGCTACGTCACACAGAAGTTCCGTGAAGAATCAGTTGTTTGTCTCACACGGAGTTACGGGCCCCAACGATTGCGACGAGTGCATGCGAAGATCATAAGGTAGGTGACGACCTATTTATTTATTGCCGACAATCGCGGCGGGAAACTTAAAAATAAGATACGCCAGACTCACCTCGGCCATGAACTTTAAACGTAATATTTATTACAGATTTTTTCTTATGATATGTTAAAAGTAAATAGAGCTAACGTATTTCACAGATTGTATTGTATTTTAAAAATTGGTGTAGTTTTTCTGTAGAAACTTGTTATGTATAAAATATATATACATACTCTCAGAATTACAATTGTCGAGGAATGAATTTAAATTGATATGGTATGGGATCACGTCAGTAAAAACCTCTTCTAGGTGACGTGCTCAAAAAATATATTTTTTTTGTAAGGGCCTTTGATAGATTTAAGGTGTTTTGTAACGAGTCGCGCCTTCGTGGCTTCAGGGTCCTAAGGGCACGTCCCAATACACAATGATTTCAGCTAATTATGCAATTAAGGACATTCAAATAAATAAACTAGTTAACCAAATATATACAATTTTTTATAGAAAAAATTAGACCTCATGGCAAACACAATTTTTAGTAAAAATGTACAACAGTTTTTCGATATCTGCTATTGTTTGGATACATAAAAATAATGATCGTGAAAGCAGCAGTATAAAAGATGGATCATAGCCTTCAGCTGGATTCTGGCTAATAGTAGTTATCATAGTCGGCCAATGTAGCTACTGTGGCCTGTGCTTCCCCAGACGTGCTTGGCCCGCCTTTCTGCGCTCAAATTGGCTGCGATCTGGAATCCCCGCGCGGTTACTGTGACGTAAGTCGCTTGTAGACAAAAAAAAAGTTATTCATTGTGTGGAGGGCTTGTAAATGTTTGTGGGTAAGCCCCGCCGTCATTTCACATTTGTCACACTGGTTTAGGACTCTGCCATCACTCTAAATTAGTGTTTTTTTTTCATACTTTTTACAAAGTCAATCCTTGGAAATTCAGTTGCCAGAGAAACTACATGTAAATCTATAAAGGTTGTAAAATTACAAGTTGTAGTTTTGATATGCATTTGCAATTGAGGGAGTGAAATATGAATAACATATTATATTAATCTCATTATTGAAATTAACTAATTTGTACGATTGTTAAAAATATTTCTATGTTAAATTCTTCTGAAAAAAATATTTATACTAGACGTACAGGCGGTTTAAACCTGTAACCTTACATTTACTGACCGCTTTCGTTACCGTTAATTAATATACTGATAACTAATTTTTCCATTCATATATAAAATTTTTTAACATTATCAGTTTTTTCAGAACGCCGTTTGTAAAATGTATATTCCTTCTATTCCTGCTAGACTCATACCAGAGGTTGTGGTTTGTACGTTACTTCGTGATACCTAACAATACCGTGCTTTTAGGTTAACATTCTCGTAAGTTTACAAATATTTATCCTAACAGGAAATACATTTGTACTCTTACAAACCTTAGTTAAAATTATAAAAATTTTATTGTAAAACAATTTCATAGTAAGTTATAAATAGAGGCAACGATTTTTGGTAAAAAGAATTAGGCAACATTTTTTTTTTTTTCAGAGCCTCGCGTGCACATCTGCTGTTCTGCTTCATGGACAGTGATTGGTTGTTTTTAACTCTCAACATATTTGGGATATATCCGCAAATCGGAGACGGGTGTTATAACAGTGACGTTATTCTCATAGGAACAGTCCAATGAGTGACGTCTCTACACGAATGCACACTACCAATAGCCTATCTACGTACCAGAGCTGCAGATGTGAACCTGAGGCATTGAAACAACATGTTGCATAATTCTTTTCACCAAAAATCATTGCCTCTAGTTATAAAGATGTTCTTTAAAAAAAAAAACTTAAGAAAACTTTGTAATCACCCAATATCAAGGCTTCTTGGTAAATTTTACACTTATGCACAAATCACATGACCTTATATGCATTTCGCTAAATGAAGGGAATATTTACATTAAATACAAAACTGTGAAATTTAACAAGGGAATATTTATATTAAATATAAAACTGAGAAAGTTAACTATATTATAAATTTATTAACAAAACAAAGTTTTCTTCATATAAGTCAAGGTGGCCAAGTGTGAGCACACCCTGAACGACCTTCGCACATCTATAGGGATTTGTTTTGTCTGAAAATAACCATGCGTAAAAATTATTTGCTTGGCGTGTACTTAACCAATAACTTTATTTTCTTGATTCCAACAGAATAAATATTTAAAATTTGAAAGTTTTTTACTGCAAGCTTTACGTTGAAATTTTATAATCTTAAGCTATAGTTTTTACAGGATCAACATATGTGGTTTTAGAAGAAATTTCTTTGGATTTTTAATTGTAAAAGTACAAAAAATAATAGAGTGTATATTTTATAAAGAAAACATAATGTTAAATTGAGATTTCCATACACAACAACTAGGCCACACAATGATGGATTTTCTAAAGCATGTAGTAAGAACTGCAGCGTAAAATGAACATAGTATAAAATGAAGTGGATACCCGAGTGGCGGGGTATCGAACCCCGAACGCAGATTTTATGATTGGGAACCCGTAGATAATCTGCGTACTTCGAAGGAGGATATTAAATGAGGTTCTACGATAGAGAAGCGCCAGAATGAGAGGGGCTAGGGAAACTGGACATCCCAGAGAAAACCCGCTGGCCAACGCCATTGTCCGGAACAATTCCCACACGCATAAACAACCTGGGACCGACCCCGTAGAAGGAGAGTGGTCTGACCACTCGGCTACAGGGACCCCTATGACGGTCGTGGGAATATATGAAGCTAGGAATCTAAACGGAGTAGGCCTACTTGCCCTCCCGTCCAAGCAGCCATTGTGTCTGCAAGCGAAGATTAATCGTGTCTGATAGCACGCCTATTATCATGAAATCGCATACTTTATTCTGAACCGGCTGTCGGGTTGACTGTTCTTTTCTACTTGCTTGGTGTTCCAGTCTCGTTTCAAGAGACTGTTGAGGCAATTACAAACTGCATGTCTTCCCGCTAGCTGCATTTAGAAACTGTGATTTACTGCGAGGAAATTTTATAGTTTATTAGATTGCAATCCATGTACAGCATTTCAGAAGGACGAAAGGTTATAGGTTTTCCAAAGAGTATAAAAGTAATTGTAGGATAACGCTTGGCCGTTTAGTGAGCCTGCAGAAAATAATTTTAGTATAAACTAACCTAAGTAATTGACAAACTGAATAAGTAAATTGGCTCTACATAAATTCAATGTGCCTGTAAAGATATTTTGAGTGTAGCATTAGTATTATGGCGTGAGCAGTTCCAGAGAGAATGTTAATGTTATTTTTCAGTAATAGTGTATTGTTTTGTGTTGTTTTACTTTGGATGAAGAATGGAGTGTTGTAATCATGGGGGTGAAACTGATATAGGGAAACGAGTCCTGCTTTTCAGCTTCGTGTAATATCCCGTAGCTAGATTGTAACTGCACCATCGCGGCACAATTTTTTTTTTCGTTTGAATTTTGTACTGGTTATTGCCGCCATTTTCGCTGCGGAGTGAAATATCGTGAAGAATGGTTATGTTTGATGAGCGAAGTGGACAGAAATTTTTTATTTAATCAATAGTTGAAAGTTATGTCACATAAGTGTTGTGTTCCCGATTGTGAAATACGTTTCGTGTATTGTGAAACATCGTTGCGCAGTAATCGAGGAGATTGGATTTCAAAGTTTGCATGTAAGTGCAGGTTAAAGCCACTATTTCCTG
>PNEQ01028858.1:0-16574 GCA_003012365.1 Medauroidea extradentata | reverse complement strand
TTCTGCTGTACGACGTTTCTAACGTACATGGTTCTGCATTGTGTGGTTCTAAGTTGTGTGTTTCTGTCATACATTTGTTCTAACGTCTCTGATTCTATTGTTTAATAGTTCTAAGATGTGAATTTCTGTTGTGCGACGTTTCTAACGTACATTGTTCTAAGATACGTGGTTCTAAGTTGCGTGTTTCTGTTGTACGTTTTTTCTAACATGTGTGTTTCTGCTGTGTATTGGTTCTAACATGTGAATTTCTGCTGTACGACGTTTCTAACGTACATGGTTCTGCATTGTGTGGTTCTAAGTTGTGTGTTTCTGTCATACATTTGTTCTAACATCACTGATTCTATTGTTTAATAGTTCTAAGATGTGAATATCTGTTGTGCGACGTTTCTAACGTACATTGTTCTAAGATACGTGGTTCTAAGTTGTGTGTTTCTGTTGTCTGTTTGTTCTAACATGTGTGTTTCTGCTGTGTATTGGTTCTAACATGTGAAATTCTGTTGTACAACGTTTCTAAAGTATGTGGTTCTAAAATATGTGGTTCTAAGTTGTGTGTTTCTGTCATATATTTGTTCTACCATCTTTGATTCTACTATATGGGGGTTCTAACATCTGTGTTTCTTACATAAGACGTTTCTGTTATCTGTGTTTCTAACAAATGTGTGTTCTATATTATGTGTTTCTACCGTGTGATTGTTCTAACATTTGCAATTTCTAATGTGTGTGGTTTTTGTGGTGTATTCTATTATATGGCAGTTCTAAGTTGTGCGTTTCTAACGTATGTGTGGTTCCCGTGCCGGTGTACTAGGTGGAGGTATTGTGTACGTTCGAGACAAAGTAGAGCGGAAGCGGTAAGGGTGACATAGCATGTACATCACGCATTACCCTAGCCTCTAGGCGCAGTCACTGAACCAACGAGCAATTATCTCACCGATATCTCGCCTCTATTAGACACGGAGCGATGACCCATCATTATATGACGTGACATTGAAGACAAAAGTTTAGTCTACACGTCTACGCCTTTAAACACATCCTGCACCAGAAATGTCGTACTTACATTGAGCGGGTTGGAGAAGAATCATGATTTCATATTTGTATGAAATAGTGCTAGTTCTGTAGACGCTACTTGTGGGTACACCTTTCCTATTACGAAAACAAAATTACCTCTACCAGTTTTCTCGTAACTGCATTTCAAAATCAACATTTACAATTTTTTCGTTATTGAAAGTCGCAAAAACCAAAGAACATAATGGAATAAAAATATTCACATTGAAACTGCATGTTACGGGCTACTAAAAGTAGAAAGGAAATTAAAAATTTCAAGTAATTATTTAAATACAAAATAATTTTGTAATGAAGTTCTACATATGTCAAACAGTAGCCCGTGGCATGCAGTTTAAATGTGGATATTTTTCAATTAATTATGTTCTTTGGTTTTTGCGGCTTATAAGAACGAAAAAACACGCACATTTTTACTCAGAAATTCTGGTATGGAAAAACTGGCAGAACAAATTTTTTGTAGCCTAAAAGGAAAATATGCTCCTTAGTAACAACAAAAAAAAATTATTTCATACACACATAAAATGATGACTTTTCCACCTTTGAACACCCTATAATTTTATATAAGGAACATATGTTTCTCTTTTTTTCTTCTAAACGAGACAATACGAGGTGGTGCAATGATAAAACGTTGGACTCGCAATCGGTAGAACCCGGGTTCGAACCCCGGCTCCAGCCGTAGATGCTGATTTCGGTTTTCCAAAGTTTCCTGAAATCGCCCCAGGCGAATGCTGGGATGGTTCCTTATGGTCGCGGCACCCGCAATTTTCATCACTATTTTTTTTTATATTTTTTATTTGTACCACATATTTTTTTCTTAATTTCGAGACAAAATGTGACTAAATTTGGCTTTTATGAATTTTTTTTATCTCTCATAGTTTTCGCGTAATGGCTTGTTAGTCATATTTTGCATGTGTCCATTTTAACGACTACACTAAAACCAACTGATATACCTAACACAAAAAAATCACAGTGGATAAAGACATTGCAGGCTTCAATGTCATACTCATAAAAATAAAGAATAAAAATTATTTGTATTAAAAAAGTTATTGAAATTTTAAAATTTTTATTTTCAGTTTTAGCATTTTTCAGCATCTAAACTCACAAAAAAAATATATCTGGTACAAATAAAAAATGTTAAAAATGGTGACGAAAATTGCGGTAGAACGCGCCCTTAACAAAGGCCATGGCCTACTTATCTCCCAGCTCCTGTCATTGTACCAAGTTGTGTCACCTTATATAATGACCTCGCTGTCGATGAAACGTAAGGTCCAATTACTTACACTTCTGCTTCACGAATCAGGAAGGCAGTCTAAACAAGTCGGTATAGAACTATCGTGAGAGGTCCCAAAACACGTTTATCAGCGATTAGAGAAATATACAAACGGAGCATTAAGTATGGTTTTAGCGAAGGTAATAACAGGACAATTAAATGTAATATTCTGTCGAGTATATCCCCCATATCCATAAATAGGCAAACAACAAAAACGTAGCTGCCATTCACAATAATCAGTGTGTATTTTACACGTGTCGACCACGGTCTCAGAATTACAGGTCTGGACACTAGCCTATATACCAATGTTATTGAGTTGACCCGTTTATGCCTGAAAGCGCCACTAGCAATGCAGTGCTATTTTAACAAGCCAATATAGCTTCGTACGACCAGTGCTCTCCTAGACACGTACTTGCTAATCGTAGTTCCATTTACACAATGTTACAGCAATACCACAGTGCAAGTGGCGCAAATCAGTCATAGCAGGGATACAATTCAATGGCTGCAAAACACATTACCTGCGCTTCAAATCAGAACCTGTTAATTTTCCCTGATTTCCAGTGGTATCTCACTGATTTCCGGACGAAGATGATTCGACAAATTTAAAACAACGAAATTAACCCTGGTAATCAGCGAATATTCACTGACGCCGATTCAGAGTAGGCCTACAGACTTCCTAAAAGCTGAATAAGTGAATTTGAATTTTCTCTTAATTTCAGTGATGTTTCAACGTTTTCAGGAAGGAGATATTTCGTCAAATAAAAATAGTGGAAAACCGCAGATATTCTAAAAACTAAATTAGTGAACCTTCACTATCAGAAGTTTATCACTAATTTCTGATGGCGCACCATTTCGATCAAAAGTGTCGGGCGCAGAGTCAAATAAAAAAAAAAGCTAAGTATGAGAAATAACGGCCTAGAACCCCACAACGTTGTGCAGAGACACACGGGAGAGCCAGACACCGCCAGCCGCGCAGTATACGGGAGGTGAATAGTTCATTGACCTCAGCTGTATGTGACGTCACATACATGCAAGTATGCACGCGGGTAAGAGAGATTGTATGGAGACTGGTCTCGGAGGACGGACCAACAAAACCTGTTCAAGTACTGCCTCAGCCTCCCAGTGACATCCTTGGACTAGGCCCAAGCGCGAGATCAACTATCGGCAATGTCTGAAATTAGGAATGTTTTGCTGCTTTTAGCAATTTTTTTTAATGCAAAACTATTTTGTAGTGGATTTTATATGATTCAAGCCGTGGCTCGTGAGATGTAGTTTCGCTGTGAATTATTTCGTTTCATTCCGTTCTTTAGTTTTCTAAGGGGCGTGTGAAGTACAAACATGCAAATTTTAACTTTGAAATGCCATTATGGGAAAATTGGGTGAACTAATTTTTTTGTGACAGGAAAATGTACTACTAAGTTAACGTCTACAAAACTAACGCTATTTCAAACTAATATAAAGTTATGATTGTCATCCACTTAAAGGGCTTCAAAGAGGCTCCTCAGATAGTCTGTGTATGAGGCACAAAATCTATGAAGCGTTAATGTGAACCATCCCAGAGCTGCTACACAATTTCACATTCGAATTTCCCTGAATTTTCCAGGTTTTCCAGACATATATTATGAATTTCCAGTCTTCCGTGGAGTTAAAAACCATCGGCCTAATAATTTAAAATAAAATGTTCGAATAGTTAAATTAAAAATTACCATGCCCTCTTAAAGTGGAAGACACAGCTGCCAATTCAAATTTACTAGATTCTGAGAAACACTATTTGAGTTTCACTATTAAATTTCCACCCAAAATAAGACTCAGTTGTTTTAATTACAGTTAGTAATGATGGAATGCCTGATTCAACTATGTAAAACCGTTCGCAGAATATTGCTTAATTACTTTGGACGGTTTGAGATGTCGTAACAGATCTAGCAAATAATTTCTTGTGACATCAGATATTTAACTATAGGTCGTTCGGGATAAATTGGGAACTTAACATAAAACCTTTGAAAACATTCACTACCCGTAATTTAACATTAAGTATAGGTATCTAACTACTTGTACGGTTGGCAGCGAATTGCCGTGTGAAGTTCCGTGTATTTTCCAATTTAAACACAACAATACTGAAATAAAATCAACTGAATTCGACATATGTATGTTTCATACAATTAAATAAATATTCCTTACCAAAACATATAGCTTCCTACCGGCTACACAATATACATTAGACGTGCAAACATTATGGTTTCTACTCTTTTTTTAGCGATACTAATATTTTACGCCTAAACGATAGCAGATGTCCCGATTCTGTCTGGCGGTTTTGTTTGTAATCGTCTTCTCCATGTTGGCTAATTTTTTCAAGGCAGTGAATACTATGGTTTAAGCTAATTACGTAATTATATAAATTCTGGTTAGTTGACTTATTCGTCAAAACCGCATTTCTCGCTTTGAAGAAAAAAAATTAGCTCTCGCGGCAAAAACCATTTTCAACCAAACTGCCAGACAGGTTTCTGACCTTTGCTCTCGCTTAAGAGTGCGTGGTAGATAAATAAACGCTGAAAACATCAATTTATTCCTACGCTTTTTCCGAAGCCAATGTGGATATAATACTCAATGACAATCCTAGGTGGTGGTATTTGCCAACTTTATGAGTAAATATTTATCCAGAATCACTAATTCGTTACGCGTGATCTCTTGCGCCGCAGTTAAATGCACGAGGTTCCGGCGTCAGAGATTGTGCCTCAGAAGTTCGCAACACTGGAAACAACTTTGTTTAAAACGTTGGCTAAAACTATTGTCTAAGATTGGAATTTTTTAATTTTCGCAAATTGGCTTCAAGAAACCTACAGTTAGAATTAATGCTTTTAGCGTTGAATTACGTACCACGCCCTCTTAAGTATAAAAAAACAGTAGGAATCAAAGAGCATGGCCATCCGCAGAAATGAGACACTCCCGACGTTAGCCGTTACGTGCGGAAAGATGCAAAATGGCTGAAAACAGAGATGTAGGGTTTTTTTTTTTTTCGAGCGCTCACTTTACTCTCAACCGCATATAGCATACAGTTTGTGCTGTAACGATGCTACCTTTTCGGAAACAACTGTGAAACAAGAATTATGATTAGAAATTAATAAGTCGAGTGAGAGATTTTGGTCAGCGCTTAAGGGACCCGCCTCGTTGCCATAAAATCTCACTGCAGCGTGTTTGAAGAACAAGCTTTACACGGAAACTAATACACGTGAGTTCACGCCGTTTGTCTACGAAAAGAACACACCCTTCAGACGACTGCCCTTAAGTACTTTCAAGACAACACACGTATTAGAAATCCCCTTTTAGGGCACGTCAAAATGGATTAAAACGGGGTTTTCAGGCAAATATACTAGCCGAATACATGTGAAACCACTTAAGGGTAGTGCATTGGACTTTAGAAAAGCGATTTCGTAAATAAAACAATAGGGTCACCACTTAAAGTCCCATAGGAAATTTGTTTTTTCGCGAAGACTGCACGCCTTAAGCGTAGAGGCGACGCACCGTTGTATGGCCCATACGACGTCGCCCTTAGCACCACACCTCACTCACACAAACACAGGTGAGGGGTGAAATGAAGTGAGTATGAAGCAGCACCGGAATTAAAGGACAGGGGAAACGGGAGATCCCCGAGAAAACCCGCCGACCAACGGCATCGTCCGGCACGATTCCCACATGCGGAAATCCGGCGACCGACCCCGCCGGGAATCGAACCCGGATCGGCTTGGTGGGAGGCGAATGGTCTGACCATGGCGACCCCCTTAATAAATAGGAAGAGATTGTCGGGGTGGACGTGTATGGAGCGTCCCAGGCCTAGAAGTACAGAGACAGCAGGCTCATACAGCCTCACCCCAGCCTCTGGTCAGTAGTCTTCTCTTGTTGCGTGTGTGCCGCGTCAGGCAATACGGTCCTCGTCGAGGTCGGCAGGCTAAATCTGCCCCAGAACGTACAAGACTCAACATACGTCGTTGACGACTTCCTACGCTCGGACCTGGAGAACTCTTCGACACTGTACAACACAATGCATAGCGCCTAGCTTTCTGGCGAACTGTATTTCAACATACTGAAGGGCGCGCTTGACCGGAAAATTTTATTACTTTAATAATTTTACACTGGTACGATATATGCTTTGATTTGTAGATACGCCATGGCTGGCTGTTTATTTACTGTAATTAAAATTGTTTAGCATTCACAGTTTTATATAATGGCATGTCGAAGTCCAAATTTGCATAAAACATTTTATGCATTAAAGGAAAACTAACTGACTTGCCGAACTGAAAAAATTCACACTGATGATGATGATGTAGGCCAGAAGGTCTCTAACATTGAAAGGGTATTTAATTTTTATAAAATAGAATTTTTTTTTAATGTATTTCGAATTTCAGATATTTTCTAAACACAAAATTATATAAATTCTTTTTTGTCCTTACACGGGATGTATCAGTACAGCGGTTACAAACTTTCAGAAAAGATAAATAATAAATAAATATCGTATGGGGAGGGTACCCGAGGGTAGGGTATCGTACACCGAGTGCAGATTGTTGATTGGAAGCCCGTAACATCTGCATATCCTGATAGATGACATGATATGAGGCCATATTGTGGAGAAGTAACGGACTGAGGAAGGCGAGGGGAATGGGAGATCCCCTAAAAATAACCCGTCGGCCAACGACAATGTCCGCTACATTCCCCACATGCGAAAAATCCGGGCTGAACCCACCGGGGATCGAACCCGGATCGCCTTGGTGTGAGCCGAGCGTTCTGGCAGCTCGAACCCCGCTGTTCAGGAGAGATAGAGTACACCCAGATGAGAGAAAACCACATAGCAATTCATGGTCGGAAACGCTTTCCTGCGACACACAACACAAGAAAGAAAGGACAAACAAGAGGAGAAAACATGTGTATTAATCCTAATACATAAAAAGCAATAGAGAAACAACGACCGCAATCAAAGTAGGTGTACGAAATTACGACTCAGTCATGTGATGCAGGCCTCACATCTCAGACGCAATGAAGATCGAACGTAAGCGAAAATACCGGGCGTGTCTCGGACTTCCCCAGCAGCTGCTCAGCGTTCATGTGACGTTCCATCCTACTATACTCTGTCCACTCTAAAGTTGCCGCAGAAATAACAATTGCTACAGAAATAAATCAAAACAATTGAATTATATCTTGATTCCTCACATTACGATCGAGCAGTAACACATTATCCTTGTATTTTCCAATATTTCAAATGAAATTTATGATGTGCTAAAATTATATTGACATTCACTTGAATGGATTAGCTGCAATCTTAGAATGGATAGAGTATGAGGCTATGTCAGTTCTACGACCTCGCCAGTTGACAGAACTTATTTTCCTCTCCCCCACTATGCTGGAGGTTAAATGGTGACGAATGTTGGATGCTATGGCCAATAGGGTTTCGGCTTTACGTCTGGTGTACGAACTCATCACGTCTCGTGGTAGCCAATGATAGGAACGATACACAAGCACCAATAGACGGCGCGTAAGGTTTATGGACAGAGTAAAGGGATGCCAACAGGCGGTGCGTTGGGTTTCTCTACGACCTCGGCAGTTGACAGAACATTTTTAGAGAAGGTGTGCAGAGTGGTTCGTGGAGGGAGTAAGGGGAAGAGTAGGGGAAACGTTCGGTGAAATGACGAGGTCGCAGAAGTGAACTTTTCCGGCACCGTCATCTGATGCTTCGGTTTACGTAGCGCCATCTAACCAGCGAAAAACTTCCAGCATTCATATATAGATACGCACACACGTGTCTGTAGTACGAGTGAGTATCTCGTTAGCTGCAAGAGGCAGTCAGTGAGCGTGCAGTGTAATAAACCTGTCTGCTAACATCCGCAACAAACACCGACCTGGTTCCCACACACCTAGCCAGCTGCACCGGTGCGACAAGTAGCCTTGCGTCACGTAACACGGCCAGAAGGAAACTATTACTCGCTGTGGCTGCCGCTGCAGTTATCTCTACTACAAGTTAGGAACATTGTCGAGCCTGCCACTCAGAGGCTCAGTCAGACCTGACGGAGCTGTAAGGGCGACCTCGAAGCGCGCGTCAAATGCCGATTCGTCTTAACGAACCAAGCTCTGAACTAGCATGCAAGATTCCCGCCGATCCATTTTACACTACGGGAGTTTCCAGACGGCCACCATAAGGCTCTGTTTCAGCCACCATATTAAATTTTATTATTTTTTTGAAATACTAAGAAGAAATTGGTTAAATATGCGATTATACCTCAAATTCTATTTAAATTTCGCTACAGTATAAACATTTCGACGTAGCACGCTACAATCCGTGTGGGAAATTTTTTTACAATCACAATATGCCCCACTGATTACAGCCTAACTATACATTACGAACTCTATTGCCATGCTTGCAGTGTAGTTCAAAGTAAATATAATTTGCGGTATAGTTGCCGATTTAACATTTTTCTTCTCAGAATTCCAAAAAAGGGAAAAATAATAAAATTCAATGTGGCGACTGAAACAGAGCCTTACGGATTACGCCGTTCTAGTTTCTCGCTGATAGTTCGGTACGCAACGTCTGGAAGAATTGAGGCAGAGCGGCACTTTAGTGTATATATTAAGAAGAGTGGCGTTTGTGGGAGCCGAACATCTGTACCCATGACACTCCTGTTAACATGTGCCTTGCATTCTGAGTAAACTGCAAATGCGTGCAAAATATATACAGTCACTTCTGCGTTAAAGTGGTCTAGGCCTGTAGCAAGGCGCAACGCAGCATCAGCGACGATCCCGTGTGACGTGCGAGGTTCAGGAACTTTCACCACGATGACCGCGGTCTTAGCGAAGCAAGCACGCCGTCTTCAGGGGAGGGATAGAAGCGACTGTCGAGTGTTATCTCGAAGATGCCCTGCCCAGTGTTTGTTCGCGGAGGATGTCCTCGTCGAGGGGACAACTCTCGCCCGACGACGTCCCCAGGTGCACACCGGGTGGCCGGCAGACGCAGTCTCGAAGCTCGCTTTCACGAATTACGGCCCCGAAGAAAGCTACGCCAGTTGTTGTCCGAAGGGATGGCTTCCGGGCTACGCCGACTCCGAAGAGAAACTCTCGCGGCCAGGACTTTCTTGTTTTGGTGTAGAGTCCAGACAACCAGGACTACGTATCGTGCTGCCAGTAGACATCTTTAAATAATGTTACACTGGAGGTGTCTGTCCATGTCTCAAAGTTTCAGTCGTACAGAGCCAGCCTCCGTAGCGTAGTAGATTAGGCGTCGGTCTACGGTGCGAGGGGTCTTGGGTTCGGATCCCGGCTTGGGCATGGATGTTGTACTGTCCCTTCATCTCACATCACCTTTATCGGCTCTTAAGAGGGCGTGATAAATTATTCAACGCTAAAAGCATTAATATATGACTGTAGGTTTCTTGAAGACAATTTGTGAAAATTAAACAGTAGCAATCCTAGACAATAGTTTTAGCCAACGTTTTAAACAAAATTGTTTCCATTGTTACGAACTTCTGAGGCGCAATCTCTGACGCCGGAACCTCGTGCATTTAACTGCGGCGCAAGAGATCACGCGTAACGAATTAGTAATTCTGGATAAATATTTACTCATGAAGTTGGCAAATACCAATATCTACGGTTGTCATTGAGTATTTTATCTATATTGGCTTCGAAAAAAGCGTAGAAATCAGTAGATGTTTTCAGCGTTTGTTTATCGCCCACGCATTCTTAAACCGTTGTTAACGGGCCGTGAAACCATCTCGCCTAACCTCAGTCGTATAGCTGTCCTATATGGGCCTTTCATTCGTTTTAATTTCGCCTGCATTAATATTTAGGGACTGCGGCGGTATAGTGATCGGATCACTCGTCTCCAACCAAAAGATCGGGTTCGATCCCCGGCGAGGTTGGCCCCAAATTTTTCACACGTGGGAAACGTGGCGGACATTGCCGTTTGCTGGTGGGTTTTCTCGCGGTACTTTCGCTTTCCCCGCTGTTACATCTGTAGGGTTATCATGCCATCCCTCGTTCATTCCTTGTGATCCTCAGGGGCGTGATGGTGGTGAGGCCGAGGTGTAGGGTATCCGGCTCTCATGTGAGTGTAAGAGGAAGTACACTGGCTGGGGAGTTGGGAACCGAGGCTCTAGTCTACTCACCTAGTAACAGCGTCACTCAGTCGGCTGGACGTAGGGTGCAGAAAATGCAAGACGTCAACACTGTCCTGCCCTGCCTGCCGTCCCTCCACCCTTGCCATCGTCGTAAACCCAACGGGGTGTGATGCCAATATATAGCCTCTCGTACTCAAGTCTATCGCCACCTCCTCGTGGTCAGAGCTGTAAACGTGCTTATAAGGCGGTTCGGAATAAAGTGAGCACTCGTAAAAGCCCTGCTACAGATCTATTTCCAGCCAATTCGTATCTTTCCGCGTGTGACGGCTAACGACGGGAAAAGTTTAACCTCCTGGGACACGTCACTTTATGTTTGCGCGTGTAAGATAAATTGTTCAGTCGATAGGTACCTACACAGTTTGATAAAAAAGAAGTTAATTAATTATACAAAATACAATTATATCGCTGTCGGTTGTATTTGTTTCAGTATTGTTGTATTTAAATACGAATAAACACGGAACTATGTTGTGTTATTTCGTTGCCAACCATACAAGCAGCAAGGCAACTACAGTTAATGTTGAATTATATGCAGTAACGGCTAGTGATATTTTTCAAAGGTTACATTTTTAGTGTCCGAACGGCCTATAGTACAGCAGCTAACGGAGTGAGGCCGACGACCGGCCACGAGTGAAAGATCCACGGTGGAGTTTCTTCCAGAAACTGGTAGGAAAGGTCCAGCATGCTGTGCAACCTACGAACAGATTGCATGTCCCAACTGAGGCGCAAGTGTCCTGCGTTGCGGATCTCGAGTACTGTTGACCTGAAGAAGGGGTTCTGGAGCCCTGGAGGGTGGACACCTACTCGGGCGAAAACTCAGATGCATGGTGTTACGCAGATACTCCTGGAATTGGCGCGAACGCCCCAGCCTTGCGCTGAGCCGATCGCGGGTCGGACACTTGAGTGGTGGTGGTTCTGAGCTCCTGTTTGGGAGGAGACTTGGGTCGCTAGTCTGGTCCAACTAGTAATAGAAATCGTCCACAAAGCGATTTCGTAAAGGTATGATAGCCTCGCCCTCAGCAAGGTGCTTCCCCGCAGCTAACCTGTGGGTGTTTCCGTTGCTAGCTGAGAGGGTTTTAACTAACTGCCACCAAGATTGGAAAGAGCGTAATCTCCTTCTGTCGGCGATATTCAACTATCCTGTTAGCTTTATGCTTAGGTTGCACGGCTAGTATGCTCTGGCCGTCCGAGACTGACTAGTGAGGAGTGACGACCTTCCCAGCGTAATAGTCAGCAAGGTGTCTCCTGCGGTTAAGCCTTCGGGATCAGGTACAGAACGGGAGGCTGTATTGCCACACACCGGCGGCAGCGATGCCGAACACGATTCATTCCTGATCCTTCAAGTTGGGGGTTCGCGATATGTCACTACCCCATTTCATAATCAGGGACATGGTTGAAACGGTGCAAGAAGATTCCTGAGTCAGTCACGAAATTAATTTTATTTTTAATGTTTAAATGGTAGTATCCTGTTTTTATGACTGTGATCGATGACAAGGACAGCTCAAATGTACAATGCGACCATCATCACATACGCTGGAAGACTACTGCAAGACCCAGACTCGCGTATTTATATGTGGCCACTGCTGATAAAAGTCTCAGAGAGATGGACTGGTAATGAGAAGACCGCACGCCCTACGGTTAGTCCAGTGACACGTCTAGAGGCTAAGGTGAGGCGTGGTGAGTATGCTTGGGTCGACCTTAACGCTTTCAGGCATCGGTCGCGCAAATACGCCCACCCGTGGCGACCATCTTCGAGAGTCTGTTCAAGAGTGAGAGATAGTCGCCATCTGAAAGAATGTGTGTATTTTGCGCCATAAATTTTCTTCTGGGCAAATATATGGAACTTTAACCTAACAGCAGAATAGAATACATTAACAGAATTTTAGACATTGTTTGCTGTTGCTGTTTTTAACAGATAACGATTTTCTAACTGCAATCATATCTGTAACAACAGTAACGAAAAATAAAGATATATTGTGTCTAAAATTCTATCAATATGTATTCTATTCGGCAGTAAGGTAAAAGTTTCATGAATTTGCCCAAAAAGAAACGTTATGGCCCAAAGTAAAAAAAAAAAAAGCAAGATGATGACGACACCTCCATCTTAAACTAGGCTCGGCTTGAAGTTTATTTCGGTGTAGTTAGCAATGTATTGACAGTACCACAGCGGGAAAGAGATGGGTGCAACCTGTGCCTTCCTGGGGAACGATTAACTATCGCTTTTTACGGGTGCAACGTAAAATGTTCACCTGTGTTGCCTCTAGTTGCGTTGAATTGGAATTAAATACTCACATGCAATAGAAGACACGTTTTACATGCTCTGCACTTGTGCTGCGTTGCTTAGGTGCAAACAGCAGGGGATGCTATTTAACCGGGGCCTGGATAAACGGGTTTTCTGCAATCCTGTTTATAGCTGATTGCCTGGCCAGAGAACTACCCAATATCTGGCCAAATGAACTAACATGCACCATTGTGATACTAGTGCATGCTTATAATTTAACTTGCAGCAGGAAAGAGCTGTGGCTGCTACAAAGTTGAATTATATACCACTAATTTTTTTCATTTGACTAGTGAAGTTAGAGAACGATCTTCTGGGCAGACTGCAGAAATCAACCTACACCTAAGTAATGTTCAGCTCATTAGAATGTAAAGACTTGATGATTTCCTTTCCTGATTCTCAACTACGGGCCGATTGTCAAGGTAGACCGCATTGCTTCATTCCAGTTCTGTGCCAGTCTGGTATGGGCGTGTTTCTAGCGGAATTACTTTTCTACGGTATGAGCACAATCCTGAACTAGTGCTGTAAACTAGTTACCCAGTGTAAAGGAAAAAAAAGAAGAAACATTTTTTCAGACTAGCCTGAAGCATACTTGAGGTGGAGGCGAGAACACAGCAGAACGTAATAAACGGAATTACATTAAAACAGTTTCGAGACCAAAACTAACAGTACACTAGTGTCCGTGTCATCGTTTGGTTACAAACGACGGTTGTTTACTTTGACTACAATGGATATTTTTTAACCAATTTTTTTGAACATGTTAGGTTTTCATTATTTTTATGATAGTCTTATTATAATAAACAGCTCATTCCTCTCATGATTATAAAGAATAAAAGTAGGCTACTGCATATTAGCAGGACAAAATCGAATGTCGCCATCTTACTGTAATAATACCGGCTGATGAAACTAAACTAGTATTTGTAGCTGGAGAACTTGCATAGTACACAGACAGTTTCCAGCATAAAGGCGAATAGGCAGGTGACGAGCAAGCAAGAATCGACCTTGTTGTTCGCGCTCCGTGGCTCCTATCCCGCTCTTTGATTTTCCCGCTACACAAAATTCAAAGCGGACACTCCATTATGTTGGTACAATTTGTTGCCCAACATGTTTAGTTACGACTAGAGAGTGGAAAAATTCGCGGGTCCACTGAGATATAGGCTGGCCTCAAAAATATCTGTTAACTCAAGCAATAAGGACCTGCATTTATTTACATATTGGCTCAGTGACTTCCCCGGTGTCAAATAAGCCAATGGCCAATTGCGAAAGATATACAAACTGTCAGTCTGTGGATTTTCTAGCTTAAAAAAAAACAGGTCACCAGTAATGACGCATTCTTTAAATTTTTTTCCGATTTTATCACCGATTCGTCGATTTTCGCTTAGTTCTTCAGTTTTTTTTTTTTTTTTTTTGGTTCATTGATAAATCACTGAAAAATCTTGACAGTTAAATGCATTAATATACAAGACGTTTCAAAATCAGTGTATGATTCATGTGAAAAATTGCGTAGATATCACAATGCAATTTACAGCCTCAACAAAATATTATGGAATACATTCGCCCTTGAAAAATTAAGTGCTTTAAAACAAACAAAAATAAATAAATAAAAAACTGTATTGTTTCACATATTGCTGTGTAATAACAAGAGTGTCTACAGTCTCAAAACTCGGATACAAGCGTACACTGAACTTTGCTTAAGTTTACTACCGACTTTCAGTAACGTAAGTTCCACAGTAAAAATAATATCTGCGGGAATCATGCAGGCTAGTTCAGCGCTGCTTGGCTCGTTGTGGCGCTGCGGCATTTGATACGCGCTTGAAGGTCACCCTTATAGCTTAGGTCCGTCATTCTGACCCTGTAACGAGCAGGTAGGCGGCTCCCTTAAGGGTGTTCTAGTGAGGGAAAATTACAATGTTATGTTTGTATGAAATATTATTAGTTTTTTAGACGTTACTTGGAATTTCCTCTTACAAAAAAAATTAGCATTGTCAGTTACCATAACAGCATTTCAAAATCAAAATTTGTATATTTTTACTTCAAACAAAACTTGGAAACCAATAAACATTATGAAACGAAATATTTCGCATTATAACCACACGTCTCGAGCTACTACTTAAAGTAAATTATGTAAAAACCAATTTAAAAATTTCTGTATATAAAAAAAAATTCTAAATTTTGCTAACGTTTTTGTTACTTTTAGCAATATTTTTACTAAAATATTTTATAGTGGGTTTTCATATGCTTCAAGCCGTAGACTGTGACATGTAGTTCTGATATCATTTTTTTTATTTCATTGTGTTTACTGGATTTCAAGTTTTATATAAAGTAAAAATATGCGAATTTTGACATTGAAATGCCATTATGGGAAAACTGGCTGAGCTAAATTTTTTCGTAAGAGGTAAATGAACTCTACTAAAGTAATGTCTACAAAACTAAAACTATTTCATACAATTATAAAATCATGATTATTCCCCACTTAAAGACTGTTAAGCAGGGCTGAGAGAAATGCACATTACTGAGAGCCACTGAGTGAAGAACTTGTTGTGGGTCATTCCATGTCAAATCAACCAAAAAATAATTAATTTCAAACCTTTACGCTTCAGATTCTTCTGAATTTTTTTTTAAAGAGTGCACAACACTGACATGAAAAATCCAGAATCTGGGATTTTTTTCTTTAGTATTTTTTCTCCTATTAATTTTTAAAATTTCAAATTTATACCTTTTTTATAGCGATTTGTGTTTACAAAAATCACAACTGCTCTTTAACTACTTGAGCTAGAAAGATAATCTTGGGCTTGTTTTAAAGCTCTTTTGAAGGCGGTTAATTTGGTATATCACATGACACAACAGAGAGAGAAAAATTATATTTTGCACTTTTTCAAAATTTTGATTTTGAAAATCCCAAAAACACCATTTTTGATTTTTTTGAAAAAAATATATGTTATAATGATATATGTTGTGAGACATCCTACAAAATTTCAGAATGGGATGACAATGGGATCACATAAAATTAAATGGTTTTCTACATCAATGCAAGCTTATTAGCTGGGTTATTGCATGCACAAAGTTCAGTATGTTTGCTTATTGAAGCACAGAATTGGTTATATATTCTATAAATAACAAATTTAAATAACATTGTGTTAATACTAACGGAATAATAAATATACAGCATAATTACTTACAAGTTTAGCTGTAGTTGTGGTGCTGAGATATATTTTCATAACTACTAGTTTTAATTTTATTGTTAAATATTTTTGTAGTCAGTCTTTGAAAGCTGTACGAATATACAAAGCTTAAACGTGTCTGTATTATCACTTACAGGAGAAAAGGTTTTTATCACACATTGTGTTTAAGCCGTGATTCCAAAATAGTTGAAGACTTTTGAACATCACCTTTACTGAGTGTGTACACGCGTCCAGTTGCAGTGACGGGTTCCACTTGCATTAAGTACGAAACTTGCAGGAATATTCTGTATATCCTGTATGGATGGGAACACAAAAGAAGGTGATGGTCCTCGTGGATGAAGAAAATTGACTTGAAGTTGTGGTTCACTCTCGTGTTTCGTAGCCTGATGTAACTGTTGGAAATGTACAAGACTTGAGAAGATACGCACGTTCAGACACGACATGTACTTCTTCTCTGTTGCTTCTTGAGTACAACCGGACTGAGATTTCTGAATCTGACGTAGGTATTAGGCAATGAATTTTTAGTGTACCAGTGATTGCTCTTGCATCCTTGAATCGAGCTGATAATTCTTTTTCACTTTCTATGTACTCTTCCACAGTTGAAAATTCAAAATGTATTCCTTTAATTGAATTCT
>PNEQ01028856.1:0-16574 GCA_003012365.1 Medauroidea extradentata | reverse complement strand
GAAGTCAGATTTTACGAAACATCGATTTAGAGTAAACATTTTCGGGTCCCATGGCATTTTGTTAAATCAGGGTTCTACTGTATGCACAAAATTAGATTGCCAAACAAATCAACATAACCTCCAAGGTGTAGTAAGTTTATAAATTTTGTGTTTCAGGGTTCATACGACAACATTTCCGCCAAAATTACCGACTTACTTTAATATAAATAGGGTCAGGGATGAAAAATGTTAGTTTAAAAAAAAATTTACCACCAGAATTTTCCTCAAATAATGGTTGCACCTACAATTTTTTGCATTAAATTTGGGAAAAAATATGCGACAATTATGCAGTGAAATACGGTAATTGCTGGTGGGAGAACACAAAACACAGATGGAAAATTTTTTTTCCGCATAACTGCGCAAAAATGTGTTGTCCATTTCTTTTCCCCTCCATCTCATCTGCAAGTATTGATTCTATAAATACTTCGTGTAGTTCTCATTTCAAAGGAACACACAAAAATAAAAACATCCTTCAAAAACCATACTGTACATATTTCATAATGTTATCCTGGAAAGTCAGCACAATTCACATGCATTCACTAACATAACTGTTCATTAACAACCAACATCTTAATATTATGATTCAATGTTAATACAGTAGAACCCTGTTGTGTTTCTGAAAGGACACAAAAATGTATAATTTATAACTGGGAAAACATTAAAGGAGCATAATTTCCTATCATATGACAGTTGTCAGTACTGTAAGTACAACAGGGCTGTACAGTATGCATTACTGCATTTTAAAATTTACATCAGTCAACAACCAAATCAATACTACACATAGTCTTTGCAAAACAGGTTTCTATTTTTTATTAAAACAGTAATTTATATTTTTGTACAGCATGTCAATGACAACCAATACTGAGTTAAACAAATATCCCTGAAAAACTTATTCCATGTTGAACTAATAATTAGTATAACACAAGACATATTTAGGCAGTCATAAGAATATTATTTTCCCATTGATTTTACAATTTTACTTATTATATATAAACAAGATATTATTTAATATTATAATATAAGGATTGACAGATCAATTCTATGTCTGATTTTAAACTTGTTGCTCGAACAATAAAACTGTAAATGTACACGAAGAGACGTTGCACACATGTTGTAAGCTTTGCTTCAGCAACATCAACCTTAGGATGACTCTAGGCTCAGCATCACTCGCAACATTGAATTTCATCATTCTTCACATACTTTAAAATCTGAGACGAAAAATGTTGAATTTGCAGCTATATCACAAATTCTATTTACCCAGCAATCCGAGATGGTGCTTGAGATGATAATGTATATTTAGGTTGTAATACGTAAAGAAAATTATGAATGTAAAAGCAATGCTACACTGATTGCTGTGTAGTTACACATTAACATGACTGTAGCAGAATTACATATTTTCTTATAAGAAGTTTGTAACAGTGATAAATAAAGCAATAAAATGTAGCGAGTGAAGACGAGCCTTACAGATAAAACGTCCAACACTGCATGCAGACAGCGTTCTGCTTAATTGCAGGCATTCTGAATGCCCATGCTGTACATCTTGGTCACGATAAGGAACAACCAAACAGTCTTGTTCTTCTTTAGTTCAACTAACATTCAAATCTGCTTTCGAATTAAAGGGCTTTGAGGGAATGCAAAAATAAAATAAAATTTAACATTTACGAAAGCCATTTATACATACATTCCAGTAGAATTAAACGACAAATTTTTACATCGTACCTCGGCTGCGTCAGCACACAGCACGCACGCATGCATGCACAGTGTTTGTTAAAAAAGTTCACGAGCGAGTGTAACTGCTGATAGCCGACTGGCCGTCCACACCCAGTGCTGTTCAGATAAAAAAGTTGTACGTGGCGAGGAAGTGGCAGAGCGATAGCTGTAGATCTGCGTGGGGTCACTCCCACTCTGTCGTTCCTGGCGGCTTGCTGGTCAGGTCGTAGAGTACTCTCGAGATGCCTGGCACTGCCAGCACGTCGGTCACCATGCGTGCCACCACCTACAACACATTCCACACCCCACCACTCTGTCATACTACCTACGATCCTTGCGACATTCGCTTCACCTGACACTGTACTGGGTTCAATACTGAGCTTGGAAGAGGTCTGACACAACAGACGTCGAACAAATAGATACTACAGCAGACATCACTGCCCTCATCACATGACATGGCAACATGCAGTAGTATTAGTTTTGTATACCATATTTACTCGTGTACAGTCCCCCCTTTTCTGTCCAAAAATTTTGTTAAAAATTAGAGGGGGGCTACCATCACCACCAAAAAAATGTGTAAGCACCCAAATTACCTACATATTTATTTTATGTGCTGATTATTACTGTGAACTCTCACAAAAAAGCAAACAATAATAATAAGTCGTAATAGAAATCCTTACATCAATTAATTAACATGAATCGGCAGTCGGTACCGATAGTAACAGAGCAGGAGCGCATCGGCGGTGTTTGTAAACAATGGAAGGTTCAAGGTTTAAGATTCTATTTCAAGGAACAGGGCTGGATCATTTCGGTGGTCACAGTGAATTCTGATTCGTGCGTTTTAGTTATGTAATTGTACAGTTTATTTTCAAGCTGTGGGTATTAACACAATTTCCCACGAAAGAACGCTTATCCTTTGGTGCACATTTTAGTTTTTCTTGTTGCTGATACCACGTGCACACACTTTTGCAGGCGACATCACAATGTCTCGGGAAACGTTTGTTTGAATGCTCTTGAGCATATTTCACCACTTTTAACTTAAATTCAGCAGTGAAACTGCACCTTTTTTTATTCTCCATTATCAAACGACGTAGCTAAATAAACTGACAAGAAAACAAGAACATCGCCACTACTCTAATAATTACCGATAACAATGGCCTCCACACATGTGTACCTCACGGCAGAGCTTGCACAACTGAAGAATGTGGCAATGCAGCATCACGTGCCTGGCCAGCCGCCCACCCCTCCCACCTACACACACTCACACCAGCCCCCGCCCACGCCTCATCCTCCCACATGTTTCTAGCCATCTGCCCGGGCTCACGCTCAACTCCAGATAAACTTGTCCGCTGCTAACAAACAAGATGTGTCCGGCTGTTGCTGTGTGCTTGTATTACTTATGTTTAAATTATTTTTTTGGCATGGGAGGGTTATTCACAGAATATTAATTTTTCTCTAATTTACAACTTTGAAATTGAGGAGGGGACTATACATGCCCAAAAGTCCTTGAAATAGAGAAACAGCATCTAAAAGAAAGCCTTTTTGGTAAACATATTGTCATAATAGTAGATTAAACTATAGACTGCTTAGGTCGCTGCGTTTTTTCAATTCTTTTTAAAACTGCAACCCCAACTGCTACACAGCAAGTACATCTTGCAAGTTGCTGCTTTCTTGATAAGGCCAATGATACATGTAGTCACGCTATACCGTATTTGCCAGCATATAAGAAGACTATTTTTACATATTTTTGGCCTTCAAAAATTGCTACTCGTATTATATGAAGGTGCAAACATTTTTGGTAACTTAAAAATTGTTTGAAAGCTAAGTTATAAGCTGTAGAGTTTAATGATGTTTCAAGGAATTGCGTTTTTCATCACAAATGAAAACGAGGGTCCCGTTTTATTTAAAATAAAATTTATGGTACGAAATTTTGATGAGCGTCATTCATAATAAAGGACACTTCCTCGCAGTGAAGCAGCGATCGATGCAGCTGGAGCACGTGCCGAGATGCTTTGTCTCGTCAGCCTACAACTCTTGGGTGGAGAAAACTAGGATCTAGGTCAGCACGCTTAAATCCTTTGTCTCGCAAGCACAAAACTCTTGGGCGGAAAAAATGAGTATCTAGATACTGTACCACACATTCATGTGTATACTGTATAGTGCTAGACTGGCAGACAACAGCGTACAGGAACGCAATGACCTTGCAAGCAGCTGTTGTAGCCCGGCGTTGCCATTTAGCACACGATGTGCCTCAGTCTGGCGTTGCCAAGTCGCGCACAGCTGCTGACGACACCGTGCATTTCCTTGGCTCTTGGGCACCCGGAGAGCAGTAGTAGTCAATGTTATTTGTTTATGTATCTACTATAACGTTTCATGGTGTCTACCAGATTGTAAAAGTATAATTTAGTGACTTTTTGGTGACTTTTTCTTGAAAAACTGTTCAAACAGAATTAATTAATAGTGCAACACGGCTGACAATTTTCACTATGTTTCCTCCAATATAGAGCGCGAAGCATTTCCAATTTTACAATCTGTAATCAATATATACCTAAATTTAAGTTGTCTTTATGACCATGACTATGATGAAATATACAAACTAATTTTTACTTGCACAGTGCATGAGAAATACTAGTAGTGTAAACATGCACGTTTGACAAATGATTCGACAAGAATCAAACACACAAAAATAATTTTCGTGACTTATACCAAAATATATTTCAAATTAGTGACTATTGTGGGACTTTCGTGACCTTTTTCACAATTCGTGACTTTTTCGGGACTTTCGTGACTTTCGTGACCTAGTAGACAGGCTGCGTTTATATGACTGTAATAAATGCATTGAAAGTATTTAAACTAAATTTTAAACGTTTCTGGGAAGGAAAAAAAAGTGTGTCAGGAATTTCAAAATTACAAATTTACTTTTTTTTTCTTTTTCTTCTTCTTCTTCTTCTTCTTCTTCTTCTTCTTCTTCTTCTTCAAGATTTTGTACTTTCAAAACCATGACTCATCTTATATACGGGATTGTCCTATATGCCGACAAATACAGTAATAGAAGCTTTGAATTTGTATTAAAATCAGTTTGCAAGTATGTTAGGTCTAGTATCTGATTCAGCTTGATATATGTCAATCTGGTTTCACTGCTTTATAGATAATTTTTGAAGAATATGCAATTCACTTCCAGTGTTGGGAGCACAAAGTAAATTTGGTTGGACATGTTTTCTTGAAGGAACTGAATGATGTAAACTCACTGGTTATTGATGTCAAAATGGCATTTTTGCATGGACGGAAAATCAAGAATGCCTACATGAATTATGTTGAACATTTTCCAGAGCTAGAACGAAAACTGTTTCCAAGCCCTGTTGTGACACATTGAAATTCATAGTTTTCAGATGTAAACTATCTCTGTGATTACACTGATGCCATACTGGAGTTCTTCAACCACTGTGAGCCTCAGAATGCTAGTGTCTAGTCAGTGCACAACAAGGGCTCAATGGATACTGTGTGTGTTCTGAAAACAAAATCAACATTTGTTTCAGAAGCGAGCAAATGGATTGTAGAACTGATAAAAACTCTTGAAGGGTCCAAGTATCCTTTTGCACATCTCATATGGGATAATTTGATACAGCTCTCTAGTGAACTAAAGAGATATGTATTCTGAAGGTGTACTTTCTTCAGCAACACTGAAACTGGCGAATGAAATTGACAATAATGTCATTGAATCAAGCACTTTGGCATCCATAAAAAACCGTGCAATTAAAAGCTTGACAAAGCTAACCTCCCTCATGTCACCCTCTCCAGCCAACAACTTTTACAGAAAAGCCAGAAACCTGTTCAATCCTGCTAAAGCAGGTCAGTGCAGAAGCATCAACTGCAGTAAGTTGATTGCAAGTAAAAAAATGCTGCAGACTATTTCTAGCCTTACTGATGAGTTCTGTGATGGTTATATGTATTTACAGTCAGCTGAAAGATCAAATTCGAGAAGACAACACAATTGACCTAGTGCAACTTCTTCTTATGGTTTTATTTGCTAAACCAAACTTTGGTGCTGCAACACTGAAAACTATTTGGATGCCTGCAAGAAGTGTAGATGCAGAAAGGTTCCCGAGTACATATTCTGTGTTAAGTGACAGCAGAACAAGAATGTACGAAGAAACTCTTGAACTCTGCAGCATGTTGAAGTTTAAACATTATTTTCATCAGCCTACATTACCATTGCTAGTAACACATTTGTCAGTGTAAATATAGTGAACTCAGACTGAGAATATTTTCTTGTTTTCAAAGCTGTAAATAATTACCGCAATATTTTAGTAAAATACTTGAAAATGCTACAAAGTGCTAAATTTTTTTTGAAAGTGCTATATTTCCGGGACTCTAATGATGATAAATTAATATTTCAAAATTCTGAACATCTTGCTTGAGACATCCTGTTAATACTATACAGTAATTTTCCCACAGCTTCTGAGTACTGGTTCACATGAACTGTAGCATTGAAAAGTTAGGATAACATTAACATTCATCCCACTGACCTTAATATGAAAGGATATTAATTTTTGTAAGCATTACACTTAATTATGCGATAGCAGGAGCATAGGTCTGTGTACAATATGCCTGCAGAGAAATAAGGTACAGTAATAGGATAATGAATGTCACGTATGATATACGCGACAGGAAACTTTTGTATTGTACGAGTGGTGAAGAGATTCTCATTAAACCAGAACTGGGCCGATCTCGCCAATTTTCTGAGCCTATTTGAGCTTTTCAAATACCTCTATATAAAATTTTTACAACAGAAATAAATCAAAAGCAAACGTGGTAATTTATTCTCGAACAATATCATTACATTATATTAAAATGTATACACACTAAATTTTAAGGAATATCATTGCTATTTACATGAATTTTTTAAATTTATTTTTCACTCTGTTCACATTAAGCAGATATTCTCAATGTTCTAGATAGTAGCAGCTAACATTTCGATGAAAATTTAAAGTTCTTTAGTCAGGTCAATACACATCCCCTCGGACTTGTCGCACTTCTTTCTCGACAATTCTCAATTTTTCCACTACAGAAAATGTTTTCAGCTGCATATTTTCTATTAAGTTACCATTAAATAACCACTGAAATAAAATACACTAGAAAGAAGCTAGCTTTAAAGCACAACTGCTTATAGCACAAACAAGACAGAGAGAGATATGTACGCACATCGCAGGGTATGTGCTGGCCGGGGATGGCAGGCACGCCAGTCATGAAGTCATGCGTACAGAAGGGTCGCAGTACGATGGAGCGCTGACAGGAAGGCAACCTTAACGCTGGGTCACGGTCAAAGTGAACTGGGATCAGTACCACCGGCATCTGGCTGAGAGCATCCATGTGTCCCGACGCAGCAAGTGCCTGAAACAAAAGCACAAATCACCACATGCTATCGTAACAGGACGAGAATGAAGAATATGACAGCAACATCAACAACATCAAGTCCTCCTTACAACAACTGACTGCAAGCCCTACCTTTCAGATACACATACAGTAGTGTAACGTAATACAGTAAAACCTCTTTATAACGACCCCTCACGGTTCCCGAGATTAGGGTCGTTATAAGATTTCGGACCAATTTGGAACCTCTACATGTCAAAATAGGCCGTTTTCACATTAAGACCATGTTCAGTCATCTTAAGCAATAATAAATCATACATTTAAACTAAGCTATAAACAAATTTTACGACCAGGCATCTTTTTAAGAAAAGGCGATAGTATATTCTGCTCTCTGGGCTTTTCTTTTACGCCGTGAACGCTTACAAAGTCACGCGCTGTGAGGTTACATGCCGTGTCGCCGCTTGCTCGGCCAGCCGGGAGGATAGACCATGATGTAGGAGGGGGGGGGGGGGGGGAGGTGAGTGCCAGAGATGGTTGCGCGCATACACCGATCAATACCACAGCCACAGCAGCTATCCTCTTTAGCGCGTCAGCTTGCTCTGCCTTGAGACGGACAGAAAGATAACCGCGGGCGTGCACTGTGACGTAACGTTATCGCTCACTTAAAATATTAAACTTACATGTCAATGCGTAAAATATTTCGTTCATGACAAACAAAATGTAGCGATATGGCCTTCACTCTACTAAAAGTGTACTATTAATTAGTTAACAGCATAGTCATAGCTGTTGTACGAGCAAACATTTAAATTTATTAAAGAGTACACAAAAGAAAAAAAATCATGAAAAAACTACAAGTACACTAGTAAGAAATTTACCAGATATAATATCCAACAAATGTGATAAATTAGGCAGATCACTTGTTTACTATTATCACTGCGTTGACGGGACACTAAACAAACACACAATAAAAGAAAATCTGACACATTAAAGGGCCGAACAACTGTTTCCTATTTTTTAAAAAAGTCCTCCGCTTACAGGCAAGTTTTGTGCTCTACGTTGGCCGAACCATTCCAGCACAGCTTCCTCCAAATTGGCGTGCATCTTACGCCTTAGTTTTTTTACGTTTACATTGCGCCCTTCCTTCTGCACTGCATTTACGATCTCGTCCATCATTTTTAAGATTGTAAGCAATATTGATTTTGGGATGCCGAATTCCAGCACAATCTCTGACTTCGGCTTGTGTCAATTCCACTTCCTTGATTATTTCATACTTCTTCAGAAACGACAAGCCGACTCGCTTTCCACTCATTATGGAAATATCGAAATTCCGTATAAAGTTTAAAAAATGTATGGGTCGTCAACAATCGTTTACAAAATCAAACCTAATATTCGTAACCAAATCAAAAGCCAAAAGAACTGTGTCAGTCGTCAATAACCGTTCACAAACTCAAACCAAATAAATTACAAATTGAAATCGTGAAAATAAGCGTAATAAGTTGTCATAAATTGTAAAAAACCAAGAGAAATCCAAAAGTCGCGCAATGAAGTTGTTATAATAGAGCAAACAGAGAGAGTGTTGCGTATCTAAAAGTGACCGAGAGAACACTGGCACGTGAACAAAGGTGGAGAATGCTGAGCGCGCCGGGCATTCACGTGAGGGGAAAGGAAGATAAAAGTACCGTTACGGCTGGAGAGAGGAAGGATGAGTCACCGCTTGCCACGTGCAGTACAGTTCTCGCCACTAGAAACGCAACACGGCGCACAAAAACCTATTTTTTGCCAATTTCCTTGAAATTTGAAATAAAAAAAATTAAAAAATAATCGTTTCCCAAAACGGGTCGTTATAGACAGGTGGTCGTTATAAAATGGGTTGTTATAAAGAGGTTTTACTGTATACAATGTCTTGACTCACATGCATCTACAGTGAAATCTCGTTACAACAAACTTCATTTTAACGTATGTTTCACATTAACGTGTGTTTTGAAATTCCCAGCCGAAAATCCTATGAAAACAATGTAAATTATTTTCACATCAACATAGCTGAAAAACGTGCAAAAAATTTCATTTTAATGCATAAATTTTGGGCTCATTTTTGTATTAAAATGTGAAGAATTCACCAATACAGTGAACCCTCGATAACTCGGACCTCAATGTCCCGGACTTCGGATAACTCGGACAGAATTTTTAAAAATTTTTAATAATTTTTAATTAATTATTTTTTGGTTAAAAGATATAAAAAAATCGTTTCTGCTGGATTTAAATTCATCCCATTATATTTTAGAACAGTATTAAACTTTATAACGAAGTCGTCCATCGCTACTTAGCCTTTAATAATCCCACAGTAAATATTTGGCAAGTTCCGTGTGGTAAAATGTTGCTAGCGAGGCGCGCGACGCGTGAGTAAAGATGCAACGCAGCAGACTGACCTCTCACTTCTTTATCTTTCCTCCCTCTTCGCCCAGCGAGCCAGACACGCACGTGTGTCGTAAATAAACATTTCAATGTGGTGCTTGTGAAATGACGGTAACTACGGGTTATAATGACACATAAACGGAAAATAATTTTGTTCTGGTATGTACAATGAATACAGGGTTGCAAAACAAATTGTCCCGGACATTAAATAGAAAAATTAAAAATCATTGCTTTGCATTGCGTTGTAGAAAAATTGGTGAGAAGGTTTTACGCCCCTTTAACAACGATGTTTTCAAGAAGGTGGTGAAAGAACAACACAACATCAATGCCCAAGCCGGACACGATGAGTCACGCTCGATTGTTGATGATGCTCTGTTGATAACGTAACGGCATCGGGAGAGTTGTAACGTTTTAAGCGTAAATCGGATTTGTTTATAAACTATTTCACGGGAAATAATAGCGTACAAGTAAACGTCTTATGCGGGATAATTTTAAACGATTTTCAATGAGTGACGCACGTGAATGGATTAACAAGATTTTATAGTCTTAATTTCTCCATTTTACTATACACCAACAAAATCTTTTTCTTTATTTTAGAAGAAATGTTCACGTTATGAACGAGTAAATATAGAAAAAAATGTACATTTGTTATATTCTACACCAAAAAAAATTTAGAAGGTAATTTTTTGAAAACCCCTTATAATTTCCGCACCTCATTTTTTGGGCCTAAAATTTGGTCAAAAATATGCTGCGATTACGCGAGTAAATACGGTAACTCTTTAGAACATGATTAAAATTTTGTGACAATTTGTGTAAGAATACAGCTGTAAATTATGTGTTCTATGATGCAATTTACATACATAAAATTAAATTTTAAAATTAGTAGTGTTAAAATATGTTCACATAATGTACAGTGACCCAGAAGGATTGTTAATTACAGTACCGTTTTTATTCATGTATATGAGGAAAATTATTTGTATACCTTTGTAACTTTGAAGGAGGGTAGAGTAACTATCAGGCTAGCAGCTGGCTGCTGCCCCTACGCTGTAACATACGGACGTAAGGTATTTTTCAATGTAAACACCTTGTGTGCGATGCGTGTGGTCACGTGCGGCGTTTGTATTGCACGAGACTGTACTGGTTGACCTTGACTACTTCCGCTCGCAACCTCCCTAGCTTATCTCCAACGATCATTTCTTATCTCTCTCACACGTGCACGCACATTGGCTGTCGCCAGCCAGACGAAAACTTTTATGTGATAGAAGGGTGCCTGGTGCCAGCTTCTAGCACACAGATAAAAAAAAGGATCAGCCAGAAGTAGCAGCATTTACGCCACCTCTCCGGACACCCCTCGATAACACGGACAAAACGTAACTCGGACAGCTTCTCCCCCCTTTTAGTCCGAGTTATCGAGGGTTCACTGTATATATAAAACCACAATTGCAAACCACTTTAAAACAGAAACTTAATCAAAACATTCCGCTTGCTGCACTTCTGCCATTTTAAACAATCAACCAACTGCCGAGTCTGCCAAATGCTGAGACCTATGGCCGTGGCCGAGAAGAAAGCAATCAATATCGTGCACAACGATACACGTACATAATGATATCACTCAAATTATTGTTTATGAACGAAATTGTGCGAGCTATCAAAATTATGCAAACAAACAGCATCAACAAATTGTTTGTTTACTTCATGTATTGCTGAAAACTTGTGGTATTTGTTAACACCGACTTTTGTGATAGTGTTTTTATTTCTTTAACCTTTACCGATGCGTACATACTCTTGATAGTTTTTGAATATTGTTTCAAAGGTTACAGACGCTTTCGTGTACATTTTCAGTAGTCATACATCTCCACAAGTCGTTTCGTACATTACCGTAATGGTTTCATGTATGTAGTTTAAACATTGCATGTACATAAACTGTACTTAACACATTTTAATTAATTTTACGACATGGCTGACCAACCGTCGAAGAAAAAACGTAAGCAATTCACACTGCAAGAAAAGTAGAACTTTTGCGGGAGGTCAAAAAGGGCAGAAGAAAAGTAGACGTTGCAAAGTCGTGTGGTATAGCACAAACAACTTTGTCAACAATTATTAGTGACAAGGAAAAAATATACAAGCTGTATAGCCAAAGTTCTTTGTGCTCGAACAAAAAGTGATTGAGGTTAGGTGACAATCGTGACCTAGAAGAAGTTCTTAACTAGCCCTACTCTTAACAAAATATAATATATCAAGCTAGCCTATATACCATATTTGTGATTGAAATTTTTATGCAACTGTTATTTTTCTGCAATTATCTTTCACCTAATTTTAAATTGTTATTTTAGCATGTTACAGTGTGTGCATAAACATGTAGCCATAGTACTTCAACCGGTAATTTATTTTAACCATTTTTGTTAGCCTATATAAAATAATTTCAGTACAAAGTAGTTTCAGTATTAAGTATGAAATTCACATTCCCGTAGGAGTACTTTATAACGAGATTTCACTGTACATGGGATCACATGGAAAGTGGTTTCTCCAAGCGATCCACTACAATTTTGTTACGAAAAAATTATAATGGTTGAATTTTTAAAAACTATAATTTTATAAGTTGATTTCCAGTAGTTTTAAAAAATAATCATTTTAATGTTTTTCTTTATCACTTTTGCTGTACAGCCAATTGAAAATAAAGTGAGAGCAAACATCATTCAGTTGCTACAAACAAACATAGCATGCATTCTCTTACAATGTAAAAGTTACACGCAACAGTACACATACAGTATGTCTTAAGAAGTTTTCAATTAATAAGTTTTCCCCCTTAGTGAGTTAAAATTAATTTTAAAGCATGCCTATGACTACATATGAAATGTAATGTGACCATTTTTGCAAAGTTTATCTGGTTAAAAAGGTAAAGAGTGATTAACCAAAGTTATAGAATGAGAGTGAGAAAGAGAGAATGAGTTTGTGTGTCTGAATCAGTGTGTGTAAGAGTGAGACAGTTATTGAAAGTGAATGAACGAATGAGTGGGAGTGAATATTGAGAGTATTAATGAAAAGTGGGTGTGTATCTATATGTATACATGAAAACCTTTTCAGAAGATGTTCAATGTGCACTACTATTAATGGTACAACATAGCGTATTTTGATGCTAGAAGAGTGGGGTAGAGAACAAGAAATGTATTTCTGTTTTATTTGGTAGCTTGCCATCTAATAACTGTAACACATACATTTTACTACAGATAAGTTTACATTTTTAAAATCATTTTCAAAACAACCTCCTACAATTTTCCCAGACTTCCCAATTTGTTTGTACATAGTTGTAATTTATTGACCGTTGTTCAGAATGGACACAGATAATCACTTTTCTCCTAAAACTGGAACTATACTGTACAGTAGAACCCCGATTTAACGAACTCGGGAATAACGAAAACAGCGATTAAACGAAAAGATTTAAAGGAACCTTCGAAAAATAACAACAAAAATGTATTAAATAACTAACAGACTTTGATAAAATCGAATATTGTCAGTTAGGTCCTTTAAAAATACTAGCACCGACTGCAGTATATACTTATTACTCCGTATAAAAGCTTAAACCATCCGTCAAGAAACAAAAAAAAAATTCGTTAAAATTCGTTGAAAACTTTGGCCGCAGGAGTGATTTTGAGATACGTACGTGCGGGCGCAGCCGAGCGAGCAATGCTGTGTTACATAACAAGCGCGCATCTAGATCCTTACCTTGGCGGCTAGCGAGTGAACGAGCGTCTAGGTATCCAGTCTCCACAGCGCGGCAGTGGACAGCACAAGAACTAATTCACAGATAGTGCTTCGCGTCTCCGATAGAATGCGTTGCAGTGACGTGCGTGCGCTATATGGATTAATTCTATTACCGATAGAATGCAGTGGTGTGCAGCGTGATTATTTACACTCGCGTCCCGTTATAAAAATCTAGGTTATAAAAAAATACGTAATATTATTTATGCAGACGTTTTACAACAAATTTATTACTGTAAACATAAATAAAATGTTTCTTTGATGCTAAAAAAACGCTCGAGTGCAAAGCATTTTTACCGAGCAGACCAACACTAGTTTGTTTCAGAAGCATGGCTGCATACAAGCTACAATGGCTGCAGCGCATATTTAATTATTATTTTACAGTTATCTCGCAAAGTTTTAATTCAGTTTTCACTAAAAAAAAATTTTTTTTACTAATTTTCATGGGATTTTCCTTCATTTTTGTTGGTGGAGTGGGCCGGAGAGGGATGGAAACATTGACGGCTCGGCGGTGTTTCATCACTTCTCATGTGTTGATGGCACGCGCAAGGATGGCCTAACTCACCATGCGTACGCTCGCCAAGCATTCCACTGTAAATTTTTTCGCCGATTTTTTTTTCACAGCTGTGGCTTACCTATTGCGGTAAATGTGTTTTGTTATTGTTATGAGTCAATATACTTTTTTTTTTTTTTAAATTACGTTAAATTCGGACGAAACATGCGCGAGGCGACGAAGAAACATGCCAGAAGAATTTACTTTGGGGGGAGGGGGGTGAAGTCGGATTTAATGAAACATTGATTTAGAGTAAACATTTTCGGGTCCCATATGGCATTTCGTTAAATCGAGGTTTTACTGTATATACAAAAAAAAACAAAATAAAAAAAAAAAAACATGAAGATTGATTAAGGCAGGTGGAAGGTAGGCAAGGTAGCATACTTGGTTTGCAACATAGTCTGCCTGGCGCAGTGTAGCCAACACGTGGCTAGTGAGGAATGTGGGTGTAATGTCGACCACCTGGTCGTGTACCAGTGGCCCCATCACGTAGCAGACTCTGTTGACATTGCGGCAGACGCGGGGGATGAGGCGAGCCAGGAACAACATGTCCGCCCAGTCAGGGTCCTTCTCACTGGACAGTCCTACTACGTAACTGTAGCTGCGGCAGTCCCCCTGCAACATAACCACACCCTCGCAGTCGGTCAGCTGCAAGGGCAAGTATCTACCTCACTCTGTCTTCTATCGGAGGTTTAGGATAATCGGTGAGCACTCGTCTTTTAAAGAGTTTGTTTATTACACTAGTCCTAATCTAAGTATAATTTAGCTCTTTTAATTGACTAAAGTATGCAATAATAACTGATGTCACATATACTGTACGACATAGTTTTAAAATACAATTATTTACCCACGTACAACCAGCAAATTTTTTCTCAAATAGAATATTGAAAAGTCACACACAGAAAGCAAGTTTTTGGAAATAATACTTGGAAAAGTTGGGTTTATCATACATGAAATATGCCTGGAAGGATATACCATAGTAGAAATGTACGGTAAGTATCAGTCAAATTGTTGTGCATAATCAGTACACATGTATCACCAGCATTAGGGTCAGCCAAGTCAACAGCCGTGCATACATTATATAGCTACTGCCAGTCAGAAGGGATATACTGAACTTGTGACGTGCAGCTAATACAGCGCACACCAACACCCTTTGTTTCACTTGCCCAGTGGTCCTTTTGAGTGTATTGTGTCACCATCCCCATCGTATTTCTCCAAAATGTCAAACGAACGTTGCTGAGCACTATTTATACTTTTGTGGCGCAATTTTATATTTAAGCTGGCCACATATTTGACTCAACTGATACGTTATTTATGTTCCGCTAAAAGTTTAAAATTAAAAACCTAATTCCAAACATGCTTTCTTAAACATAACAAAACAGTAGGTAACGTGCCCAGTCGACGGGCTAACATTCAACTTCCCACTAATTACTTTCTATTCAAAACCTTCGTTGACCGGAAGGCTCACAGCAAGTGAAGAGAAGGGGAGGGGAGGGTCTGCAGTACATACCTGCACGCCGACGCTGCGTACGGGCAGCAGGGTGGCTGCCAGGTGTTGCTTCCTCGACACCTTACACAACTCCTCCCGCTCACCCTCGCTGGTGACACCATCAACTCTGTTGAGCAGTGCATGCCTCTTCTGTAACATCTGCTCATACTCTGCTAGGATCTTGATCAGCACCTGGGTTTCTGAGAAGTCACGCTCCATGTACGGCTCCTCTGCACACAGCACTCGTATAGCCAGGCCGGGCCCAGGGAAGGGGTGCCTCATCACCAGGTCTGGAGGTAGCCCAAGGTCTCGCCCCAACATCCTCACCTACAAACATGCTCTTCCTCAGTCACCTGCCCCTCAATCACTCTTACTACAAACTGAGGAGCTGTGCCTAGTTTGCATCTAGAAATGATGTGCAACTTGGTTCGTGAAGCTGTTGCAGCAATGCAAAGTCCACACCATATGCATCAGCAATACAGTACCAACCCTTAAACTGATATGTTCCCACTTAGAACATTTTCCTGATTACATGGTTGCTGTCATTTGGTCCCTAAAACTACTTGTATATAATAGGACATTACCCTCTTATAATATTTTCCCATTTACAAGGTAGTAATTATTTTGGATTCTTTCAGTAATATTGTAACAGGATTGTATCGTATTACATACACTTAACAGAAATAAGCTAAACCATCAACACATTTTAGAAAATTACATACATATTGTCTCATGCACCAACTTTCTTTACCCTCCAACCACTACATTAAATATAAATTTCTGACGTGTGTGGCCTGGTGTAGTCGTGGATTATGTCTGCTCCTCCACTATCGTTCTCAGGCCAGAGAAGTACTCTTGGAGGGGCGTATCAGCTTGTGCATATTGACACATGCACCAACTTTCTTTACCCTCCAACTACACACAATATGTATACATTTCTGACGTGTGTGGCCTAGTGTAGTCGTGGATTATGTCTGCTCCTCCAAGATCGTTCTCAGGCCAGAGAAGTACTCTAGGAGGAGCGTATCAGCTCATGCATATTGTCACATGCACCAACTTTCTTTACCCTCCAACTACACACAATATGTATAAATTTCTGACGTGTGTGGCCTGGTGTAGTCGTGGATTATGTCTGCTCCTCCAAGATCGTTCTCAGGCCAGAGAAGTACTCTTGGAGGGGCGTATCAGCTTGTGCATATTGACACATGCACCAACTTTCTTTACCCTCCAACTACACACAAT
>PNEQ01028855.1:0-38422 GCA_003012365.1 Medauroidea extradentata | reverse complement strand
TGTTGAAAAATCACTTTAGTTACCATTTGCGCTATTATTTTATATATTTTAGGTAACGTATGAATTGACAATCAATAAAGTTAAATTGCTGTATTATATGATGTGTTGCCGAATATAATATCCAATGTGGCGTAGCATCTCTACAAGTTTTTAGTTGATTCAAATATTACTCGCTAGATAGCGCGCACAATAAATAATTGAAATTCTAAAACGTATAGAAATATTATAAAAAATTTTCAGAGGAACTTTTAAATGAACGAGTTAAAAAAGTTCACGTTCAGAAAATAAAGGAACTTCGTTCCCGACAAGTTCGAATAATTTAAGTTGGAACTAGTTCCGAGTAAAAGTTCCTAAAATTGGAACGAATTCCAAGGAACTCGTTCCTATGAACTCGTTCATGCAAAACACTGTAAGAAACTGCCTTTTGTAAACATCTGTCAAAGTTAAACAAAAAATAAATCAACCGTTGACTGAGTGAGTTGTTATTGATGAAGTCACGATGATTGGTTAACCCTCAATTAAATCAAACTGAGCTATCCGGAGCACGTGCAACAGTAACATAACCTCAACACCCACAACATTATCAATAGACCATAGAAAACACACAGCAGAAGCAGACAGAGGACGCGTCACAATAGTAAATAAACGACAGCCGCGAAAGCTTGCGAACTTGTAGTTATTTTATTGCACGTAGGTTTCAAAAAGGTATATTTTCCTCAAAACACCCATGTTGCTTGTTTTTACAAACAAATAGAAAATAGTACATGGCATGAAGATGAACTGAAGTCCAGCTACATTTAGTGAACTAGGTTATTAAATGTTTTTATTGAAAACTGCTCATATGACTGGACACTTATTAGGCCTATATTATCATAGGGTGGTAGTTGACACATCCAAAATTGATTAACACTTTAGGTAAACATTTAATTTTTAATAAATGAAATGTCAGGGAAAATCCTAACTTTGTCAGGGAAAACAGGGAAATATCAGGAAAATTTGAAATCCACTTTCACTGGACACCCTGAACTGCCAGTTACGAAAAAAAACTGAGCCGGTTTCGACCATTTTGCGATAACTCTTGCGTCGCTTATGGGCAGAAACGACTAGCTTGCATTTCGTGACTGACAGTTCAAGTTTCCCACGCCCCGTTTTGACCAGCACCTCCCACAGAAACCGGATTGGAAAAAATATCTGAGATGCTCAAAAATGTGTTTGGCCGAAGTCTAAAAGCGAGAATTTCCAAGAGCCAGCTTGTAAGAGAAGTTTAGCTTACGGAGGTAGTTTCCTAGATTTACTGATTTTATGTTTGCTTACTTGTAACAACATTTATGAATTAATGTTGAAACTTAGAGCCAGTAGTGACACAAAGCATTCTTCTTGTTTGAGTACTCAGCAGAGATGCTGGTTGGAACCTCAGGGGGAACAACCGAGTCGTGACAATGCAAGGATGAAACTGCGCTGGTCGCCATTGTATTCCGCAGAATAGGAACAACACAACACCCAATCCCCAACCCTGGGAGGTTACAGTACAGGGAGTCGAACCCTGGACACTTGACCCATCAGCCAAGAACACTGACCAATGAACCAAGTAGTCGGACACAAACCATTATTTAACACAATTGTTGAAGCTTACACTCTAAAAAAATTTTTTGTAAATTTGCCAAACCTACGTATAGGACCGCTAAGAAAGTAGGCATAGTATAATTGTTTCCCAGACATCCATGGTAGCACTCCTAAACTTTACAAAACAGTGTACTAAAGTTATTTGACTTGTAACAGTTGCAAATGTTTGCATATGTACAAGGCAGAAGTATGGTAACTGTCTCATACTGCGTTTAGTTTAATTACTTACTTAACATTTTAGAAGTTTTTATACAGTGTGAGCCGGCTGTTTCTATACTTGTGAGACTGAAATCAGTAGCTATAGAACGTTCAAGATAAAGCAAGCACTGCATACAGTTTTCTTTCGGCTGTTTTGCAGCCACCTTTGCAAACTTTTAACTTAGAGCACAGATAAAAACTAGAGAGCTGATTGCCTATCCCTTTCCATGCTATGAAGTGATTCCTAGATCTAATCAGCTGTTGATGGGCACCGAGCGAAACAAGTTTCATAATTATTACTACATAGCGGTTGAGCATATTGTATTTAAATATCACTATCATTTAAAGAAGCATATGCAGAATGATTCGCTGTCGCATATTACCAGCATCCATCTAATCTCGTTAATTTTTGTGTAAAATAAGCGTTTCTTTACATGTTCTGTTTACATTGTCTTGGCATTTTCGTTTTCCAGGAATTTAAAGAATGAATAAAAACAAATATGTTGTGTATTGATTGTAAAAGGTTCAATAGTCAATAAATCTCATTTCTCAAGGTCTTTACAAAGGGATATCGCAACATTAATTATTTTGTAGCGGTTTTCGTATATTTTGCCTATCGCTAGATGTAGGTTTCACAACAAAGGCACCAAACTATCTCTAGTTATCCATGCTCTTAAGATTTTTAATGTGAAAACTTCTATGCAACTAAAGCCTGGTGTAAACGTTTCAACACTTTATATAATTTGTTTTCTTCAATTACGATTACATAGATAAAGACAGTAAGCATATGTAAACAAATATGAACTTAAAATAACTCACACACACACTATATTCCCTACGTAAGTTTATTTTTAAATAACGAACATAACATTTACGGTATGGCGAACTAAAACACAATTTTAAGTAAACTTCCCCCACTAACATAACAATTGTGTAATCATTAACTTTATATTTGCATATATAGGTTGGTAAACAGGTTATACCCGACGTCCAGAAACAAGCGCATTACAAGCACATCATGCACACCATGAGCTTAATTGAAGTCGAAAATGTTAATGGCAAAAAGTTGTAAGGACGACATTTTACGTGTACAATGTGGCAACACTGCGCGGAGAAAGTTCCCTCTTGCACTCTATGTGCAGATATTACTTTATTTTATGTCCGTTACATCAAGTAAACTTAGAATCATGTTCTGACTGTTCGGGATTTTAATATGCGCCCGTAATATACAGGAAAGAACAGTAGCAGTAATAAAAGATATTTGTAGAACGCATGCCACATTGTACACGGAAAATGTTGTACGCTAAGTAAATAAAGTCTCAAGGAAATATGGTTCGAAATTCAACAGTCTGTCGTCGGCGGAAATGGCAACACTTGACGGCTGGCGCAATGGTAGACGGAAAGGGCCTCCGAGGAAACGAGGTTCCGAGAAAAAAACAGCTGCAGTTCGTCGAGACAGAAGGAGACGGTGTTGACTTAAGCGGTAGAGAGTCGACGTAACAAGCATCCGCGTAACAATGTTAGGTCTTCAAAGATTCCAAGGTTGGTTACAGTGGCTAGAGCGCTCTTCTCACACCAAGACGATCCGGGTTATATATTTAGCAGAACATGCCTGTAACGTGGCGGACGTTGTAACTAGTCGCTTCTCCATCGTCGTCATTTCGTTCCACCCTTTGTAGTTGGACAGACTGAGCAGATGATCTCCCGTCTCAGCGTTATTCGAACAAGACGCTTCAAATGAAACCACCTAGGCCTATTCATAAAGTTTTTCATTCTGATGAAATCATAAAAACGAAACGAATTTAAGTTCTGAAGGAAATTTAATGAATTGACATATAGGTATGCCAAGTATCTAGGAATAAACTTTGCTATATGATAATACTCGGAAGTGTAATGTGTTACTTCCGATGGGGGAGCATCGATATATTCAGCTCCATGTGTTCACATGCTCAATTAGAATGTAATTTGTTATATGTTTTATAAATTTACTAAGTAAATTACACGGGAAAGACAACACATTCAGGAAACTATAAAAACTATTTCTGCAACAAGATATTATTGCTAGACACGACAGCAAAATAACTCTTGGTTAATGGTTTAGAAGTTGATGAAATAACCTGCAGTTGAAGAAATAGGTTACTACAAAAATAAAACATTTCAAAATGTGCCTACATTTGTGGATTTTCGATTTCAGTTATTTCGTATCTGAAAGTTTGATCTAGTAGTGGTAAGAGTAAACTGACAACGAGATTCGTTGACTACAGGTGAATACAGATAATGTTTAACAATTACTGCAGCGTTTAGTTTTGTTTGCCGTGTTTAATAAAAGTTTAACAGTAAAGTAGGATTTACAACGATCCGTCGCGTCCGCCTGTCATCCGCCCGTCCGCCAATTGTTGGCCCGTTCCATCCGTCAGAAATACTACCGATTTACAATAACGCGCCATCCGTTTGTTGTTATTCCATTAATTGGCAATGCTACCCATGTACAAACAGAAAACTTCTGTGGGATATGAAAAATTTCCTTAAACGGAGTATTTATTTTTACAGATAATTGGAACCACTGTTCTTCACCACAAATAAATTTTACGAGCATAATTATTTGCTAATTAAATTACTTATGGCGTAATGTGAGTACGTATTTACTTAAATAATAATTACTATTGTTGTTTTAATTATTTCTGAAAGCCCAAATTTTCTCTGTCGTATTTAAAAATGAATTAACAGCACCACCTAACAAAAATTAAAAATATCACAGCCTTCCTATCAAAACAATCCCGTTTAAACGATTGCCGCCACATTTAGAAGGCTGTAACTTCACCCGTTTGTCCGTAAAATGTTAAAGCTTGACAAGCTTTCGACGGACGGACTGACAGAATTATTCCAGACTCCTGATTGGCTGGAAGCCACGTGATCGATGGACGGATGACGGACAGACGGACGGGCGCAATGGATCATTGTGAATCCGCTTTAATTAGTATATAATCATACTCAACTAAGCTCATTAAAGATAGTTTAATCGCGCTCAATCTGCAATATTTTAAATCTATCTGAACATTGGAAGAATTTGTATGGTATAAAACACGGCTGTAGAGAATAGGTGAAATAAGTGGGTTTTAACTCTCGTCTTCAGCAAGGTCATTATAGAAGGTGACACAACTTGGTACAACGACAGCAGCTGGGAGAGGAATCGGCCATGGACTTTAAGAAACTATATAGACTGTTCGCTTTAAACTGAGCAAACGTCTACATTTGTAATAACCAAAAACTGCAGTAGTTTTCAGTGAGGTGAAACATTTACGCTGGTTTTAGCTTCATGATAGTTACCATATTGAAAATAGTAAAGATGGTTGCACAACAGCTGGAAGAAAACTTTAAGCACTGCTCACTTTATCGTGAACTGTCTATAAATCGATATCGTGAGACCATCTGTACAGAGTAGGGCTTGCTACTACGTTCACGTAACCTTACATCAATTTTCATGAAACGTTTTCTGCACATAGTCTGCTGTAAGATTTATGTACGGTGAATGTAAGCTGTCAATTTTATTCCTCGTCATTATTTACAGATCATCTCGGCTCGGCTTCAGGCAGCGCTAAAACCCAGTGACGATCTCTGCAGACTTACGCAGACACACTCCACCGAGGCACGTAGCTATGTCCTTGTGAATACTTGTTTGAGGATTAACGGCTAGTTCATATATCGGCTGGCGAACATTTACATAACTTGTTTATTCCTCCGCAAGACACGCACGACAGCAAAGTTGGCGCGTGTTGTTGAAAACTGAGCCGGACTTGGTTCTTACCAGCAGAGAACACGGGATATCCCCCAGCGCTCAAGGTCGCCTACTACTGTGCGCCGTCGTGGGTTGTGTGTGGAGTGTTGTTCGCCACGTGTTTGTATGATAACTACAGTTGTTGAGCTCAGTCTTGCTGCTTGTTCTCATGTCAGATGTGATAGAGGTGCAAATGTCCAGCCTACCGCTATACAGGGCTGGGAATGTCAGTGCACTGCGTCGACTCGCCACTTACCAAACAGCCACTACACGGCCTACTAGCCTGCGCTTGAAATGCTTACAGCTTGCAATTATCTCTTGTATGACCTAAATACCTACGCGTTTAATTTGTATCACTACGCAAATAACGTTCACTTCAAATTACGTCCTACAAGTTAAACAATTCTAAGCATGATTTTCTAAAGCCTCAAAATGGTTTAAATGACATTTTCGGATCGTCATTCCAAGGTATAATACATATATATACACACACACACACCGGGTTCGAAAAACACACACATGAACATGCGTTGGTCTTTAACTAAAATTAAACTATACTCCCCACAAATAAAATGAAATGGTTACCGCTTAGGTCCTACTGAGAGACAAACAATAGCAAAGCACCGTACGCCAGTTGTGGCTTGCGCATAAAAGTTATATTGTATTACATACGCCGATCAGCGGTGCCCGTAGAGCTCTATATATTTTGTCCCCCCCCCCCCTAGCTTAAGCCTCTCCCAAACGCGCATACACACAGCCTGTGGATCGCTGTGAAGCCTTTCCTACGCAAACGAAATAGTAATACAGTAATGTTAAGCACTACAACGTGTACGCTTAACCACATCCTGTCAGCGCTGATATGTGGTGACATGAGGTGAGCACAGAGCAACTACGGAATGCAAGAGCAGGAAGGTGGGAGTACCCTGAGAAAACATGCAGTCTGTTACGTTTCCGGTAGAGAAAATCACAACACAAAGTCGAGCCTTGGTATCACCGTGGACTGGTTGGAGGCACTGACGTAGCGCGAATCTAACCTTGTGGGAAAGATAGGAGAACACTGTACAAATGATTTCAATAAAACAATATAAGCAAATTTACAAAAATTTATGTAAAAATATACAACTACAATAGGCTAACAATCCTGTGTAAAACACACACAAATCAATATTTATGTTTGCAGTGAAGACATGTATCATGGAAACGTTTCATTTAGTACGAAACAATATTTAATAAGTTTAAGATAGTACGTGCCCCCCCCCCCCATATTTGTGCTCCATCTTCCAAGGCTATGTCTATGAATTAGGTGACGAGTGGTGTGACCGCAGCTAACCCCCACCCATACAAATTAGCAACTACTTTTATCGGCAAGTACTTTTTTTTAGTTATTCTGTTATTACTTATGAATATATATTATATATATATATATAATTAAATACTTGCTAATCATTAATTGCAGGAGTGCCCAAAAGGACGGCGCGGGGAGAGGGGGCTAAAGAAGCAGAGACTGTCATTTAAATTTCTGGGTTGAAAGAGGGGGGAAGGGAGGGAGAGAGGGAGGGAGGGAGAGAGATAGAGAGAGAGAGAGAGTGTGCGCGTGTTAAAAACGAGGAAAACTTTAAAAAGTTAGTTTTATATTACGATGCATGAGCACAGCACATCAACGCTTTCAATACGCGGATCGGGATAGAGTGAGTACTCAAAAACCCTACTAAATGTCTATTTTCAGCGAGTTCGTATATTTCCGCGTGTGAATGTTAACGACAGGAAATGTCTAACGTCTGCGGACACGTCACTTCATGTTTGCGCGTGTAATATAACTTGTGACACACCATTCGCTGCAATGGCGTGTGTCCAAGATACTTCTTTAGTTTATAACTTGTGCAGTCGGTAGTAACCTGTATAGTTTGATTAAAAAATTATATAAAATGCCGATTTCAGTCGATATTTCAGCACTATAATATAAAATAGGAACTATATTCGGCAATTCGCTACCAACCACACAAGGCGTAACGTAATTATTGGTGAATGGTAAAGAACATGCAGTAACAAGTAGTAGTTTTTTTTTATGTTAAATCTTTAGTAGTAACAGTATTCCGAACGACCTATACTGATATTTTATTTCCATACCCATTAGCTTCTTACGTAAATTAATAAGTTTGGTGGCAAAAAAGAAAAAAGAAGGAATTAGTGTTTTGGGGTGATAGGAGTATTTATTTATGTGAGAGATTTTGGTCAGCGCTTAATAGTGATCTAGTGGGGGAAAATTACAATTTTATATTTGTATAAAATAGTGTTAGTTTTGTAGACATTACTTCGGAGTACATTTTTCCTCTTACGAAAAAGCAATTACCTTAGCCTGTTTTCCCATTACAGCAATTCGAAGTCTGCAGAATTTGAATTGTTTTACTTCATACAAAACATGAAAACCAATAAATATAACGTAACGTAAAAAAAAATAACACCAAAACTACATGTCACGGTTTACGGCTTGAAATATGTAACAACCCTTTACAAGAAATGTTTTAATTTTTAAAAAATCTAAAAAATTTCCATTTTTTTTGTAAACGTTAGCATTCTTAATGCAAAAAATATTTTATAATAGGTTTTTAAATGCCTCAAGCCATGTACCGTAACATGTAGTTTTGATGTGACTTTTTCCATTTCATTATGTTTATTAACTTCCAAGTTTTGTATGAAGTAAAAACATACAAATTTTGACATTTAAATTTCATAACGGGAAAACTGACTGAACTAAATTTTATTCCGTACGAGGAAAATGTACTCTCAAGTAATGTCAACGAAACTAACCCTATTTTATACAAATATAAAATTATTATTTTCTTCCCACTTGAACGCATTTAACATCCAGGTATTAGTGCAGGTGAGGAGTGAAACGAGGTGAGTTTGGAGCAGCAACGGGATATGACCGAGAAAAACCGCCGACCAACGGCATCGTCCGGCACGATTCCCACATGCGACAATCCGGGGACCGACCCTGCCGGGCATCGAGCCCGGATCGCCTTGGTGGGAGCCGAATGGTCTGACCACCGCGGCCCCGGGAGGGATAGTGCACTCCTGTCCTAGTGTGATGGCATGTTGGTACAGCAACGAGCGGCGGCTACGAGAGAGAGAGAGAGAGAGAGAGAGAGAGAGAGAGAGAGAGAGAGAGAGAGAGAGAGAGAGAGCGTGCAGGGTGACTGGCAGACTTACCAGCACGAGGCTGCTCTGCACTGAACCTCAGAGACTCACGCACCGAGTCTCTTATCTCTCCTCGAAGCTCTAGTCTAACACCCTGGTAATCTACGTGCCGCCTGACACGTGTTACTTCTCACAAACAACTCACCTCTCTACACTACAACACATATATACAACACTTGCAGCTGTCGTTACAAAGTCAAAACCGTTATTTTATTACACTGCTCCTCAACTCAAGGAAACCTCCCGCCGCTTCATAATCACCTCATATCACACCTTGCCACCGCTGAGAAGCTATCTATGTTTTAGAGGCTCAAAGGCGAAGTAAATGTAAGGCAAGGTAACTGGACTTAACTTCTCGTCGACAGCGAGGTCATTACAGAGGTGACTTAGTACAATGACAGGAGCTGCGCGGGAGACGATTCAGCCATCTCAGCATTCGTCTGGAGCGATTTCGGGAAACCATGGCAAACCTAAACGAGGATGGCCGGAGCCAGGAATCGAATCCAAGACCTCCCGAATACGGAGCTATAAGGGCGAGCTTGAAGCGCTTATCAAGTGCCACAACACAACAAGCCGAGCGCTGAGATAGCGTACAAGACACCTCCCGATCCATTTTCACTATGGGACGTTTCAGCGGTGAAGGTATAATTTTATTGGTGGAAAGTCTGTATAGGTCGTTTGGGATAAAGTGAGCACTAAAAATTAAACCTTCGAAAAATATCAATAGCCTTTACTGCATATAATTCAATGTTAACTATAGCTGCCTTACTGTTTGTATGGTTGGCAGCGATATTACGCAATATAGTTCCATGTGTTTCCTATTTAAATTCAACAATACCAAAACAAAATCAACATAAATCGACATAACTGCGTTTTATATAATTAATATACTATTTTTAGCAAACGGTATAGATTCATACAGACTGCACAATTTATCTTACACACGCAAACATCAAGTGACGTGTCCGTCGTTAGCCGTTACGCGCGGAAATATAAGAATTGGTTGAAAATATACATTTAACAGGGCTTTTTTGAAGTACTCACTTATTCCGAACCGCCTATAGCAAAGTTCAGTGCAGGTTTATATTCGAGTTTTACATACAACCGGTTATTATATTTTGAAGTACGGCAGCCAGAAGACGCCATATTTTCGCAATGTTGGAGGGTTTCGAAACAATGTTTTTGATGTAGCCTACATAGTGTCTTGCCAATGACATTCCGTCCTAGTCGTAAGCGTGTTTTATTTTCGTACAATAGTGCAATGGGCACACGTGTAGAGATGGTGACTTATCGCGGAAATGTCTTAAGGGGGCGGTTCACCTCAGTTTTCAACGCCTTTTATTATTTTTATATTTGTACCATACATTTTTTTCTTATTTTAGACATAAATTGTGACTAAATCTTCCTCTTAGGAAATTTTTTTTCCTCTTATAGTTTTTGCGTAATGAGTCGTAAGCGTCAAAATTTGCACTTTACGGTTTTATGCACGCCATTAAAACCGACTAACATACCAAAACGAAAAAAATTCACAGTGCACAACAATGTTGTAGGGTGCGATTTGAAACATTTTAAACAAAAATATATATAGTTTCGTATTTTTAAAAAAAAATTTGAAATTTTTGAATTTTCATTTAAAAATTCAGCATTTTTAATTAAATACAAAAATTTGTTATTTTTTGTTCTATATATGTCTAATCATAGCCTACAACATTGTTATACACTGTGAATTTTTTTCGGAATGGTATGTCAGTTGGTTTTAGTGGCGTGCATAAAACCGTAAAGTGCAAATTTTGACGTTTACGACTCATTACGCAAAAACTATTAGATATTAAAAAATGTCCTAAGAGGAAGATTTAGTCACAATTTATGTCTAAAGTAAGAAAAAATATATATGGTACAAATATAAAAATAATAAAAGACGTTGAAAACTGAGGTGAACCGCGGGCTTAAGCCGACATAGCCTTCGAAACACTGCAGTTTCTTGCATCATATATGATTGAATGTCGGCTGCTCGACACGACATATTTGTCGATACATGAATCACATTCGTAAAATCATACCCTAGCAGAATTCTCATTATGAGTGCATACGGTAGTCAGTGGAACCTAGCAAAAAGTCCAGTTTTCCCGCGATAAATCACCGTCTCTACACATGTGGAATAGTTTCGTAAATATGTATTTTCCCGCATATTACAACGCATTTGAAGCGCGCGTTAGGCGGCGCCGTAAGTGTTGACGAAAGTACGTTCACTTCCCGTACATTCCAACGTGTCCTACCTTACAGACAACTAACAACCGCTGTGTTACATTTGTTCCTTTTAAAACAATATTATATAGGAATATTTCACATGAAGGCTATCGCTATCCAGCATTCTTTTTTTTTTTTTTTTTCAAAACGCACAAAAAAATTTAATAAGGAGTCAAAATACCATCAATTTCATTCTTTTAACACAAATAGCATGTTTTTGCAATAATTTTCAGCAGATACTTCAGGTTTTGTTCCCACACGCTGTAAATACTTTCTAAACTAGGTTTCATACAAAAAAATCGCAAAATAAATATATTATTAATGTGTTTTTTTAGCTATATGTACAAAATATTAGATGAATGGGACCTTTCTTTTTACAGAAAGTTTAATAGTTAACTTGCAAAGTGTACAAATTCATTACCTATGATAACGGAGGAAAAATACAATTTTAAGTATATATTTTATTTACTTATTTTTTTTTTTTTTTTCGTTGATAGTCTGATGAGGACCAGACAATGCAAATTTTAGCTGTATAAAATTTAAATGGTCTGAGACATAAGTGATAATATCTCATATTATTTCTTTCAACTATGAAGGAAACGTGTAGACTATACTTGATTTAATTAAAATCTGATACACGAGGTTACACAATTTCACTGAACTAGAATGAAATGACTTTCATTACTGAAGTCTGCTTTTATTAATACAGCGCCGTCGAGCAGTGCGATAGTGGCGGTGATTTATTGTAACATTAGTATGGTTTAGTATTCAGGACGTGAACATGCGTATTCCTTACTCTTATCTCGTTTGCGGGCAATGTCTAGGTTTTTTTAATACTAGCGCATTCGTTACGTTGGCAAGTCGCAAGTGGAGGGAGATAAGGAAAATACATATCCGGCAGCATTATCACCTCTGCTCTCGTGAGCATCACTAGAAACTTCTAATTCTAGCTGGTTGAAAACACGGTAGAGAAATATACCGGATACGACTGACAGCAGCGACACGACTGGATTGTTTAGGACCCTTTCACGTGATCAAATTATGCTTCTATTTTCTTTCACGTTTATTGAATTCAATTTATTGAACGAGATGTGAAGCCATGTTGACGTCACAACCACGGCCATTTTGTCTTTGAATTTATTTCATGACTTGAGATTTCGTCAAAGATTTTCGTTTTAAACATGTTTGAAGTTTTCTTGAATGTAAATATTTAACGTTAACAATTTGTTATGGCACTATTTACTCAAATAACGTCAGCACTACATCAGAATTCAACAACAGTAAAATAAGAATGCTATACTCTATCCATTCTAAGGTTGCAGCTAATCCAGCCAAGTGAATGTCAATAACATTTTTTCGCACAACGAAAATTTCATTTTAAATATTGAAAAATGCAAAGTAATTGTGCTACGACACAATCACAATGTGAGGAATCAAGATATATTTCAATTGTTTTGATTTATTTCATTAGCAATTTTTATTTCGGCTGCAACCTTAGAGTGGACAGAGTATGATTTCTTCTTTTCAGTTCTCTCTCTCTCTCTCTCTCTCTCTCTCTCTCTCTCTCTCTCTCTCTCTCTCTCCCTCTGTGTGTGCGTGTTATTTAATAAACTGAATTCAAGAAATTGAAGAACTATATCGTGTGAAAGTGCCCTTACATACTAAGGGCTATGCTACATAAAGTCAGTAATTGAGGTTCGGTGCTCAGTCGTTGCTAATCTTGACATGTGATTGGAGAATGTGACCATGTCACAAGAGTCGTCGTGATGTTGTCGGGGTCGGTGGAGTTGGCCAACTTTTAACTTTCCTTGAAAACTGGCCGACAATTCTCCGTCTTTCGTTCATCAGATGTCCACTGAAGTGTTTTGATTAGTCATATGCATGACGACAATTACGAACCACTGAAATGCGTGACCACCCACTAAAATACGAAAGTACTGTTTTCATCATATACCTACATACACACATACACATACAAAATTTCTAAGCCCAATTTTTCCTCTTGATCAGCACCATAGAGTATAACGTTCCATGAAAAGGAGATAACTTTTACTTTTGAGTTTAACAGGTATTTTTAAACAATTATACATTTTGCCATACATTAACCCAGTTTGTTACCACATACTCGTATATTAGTCTCATAAAATCTCAAAATAGTCTTACTTGACATCACACCTTAATTCTTAATAAAGCACGTTGGACTCGTACTCGAAAGGAACCGGGCTCGATTCTCGGCTCATGCCATCCTGATTAAGGTTTTCCGAAATCGGTCCAGGCGAATGCTGGGAAGCTTCCTTAAGAAAGACCATGGCCGACTCCTCTTCTAACTCCTATCATTGTGACATTGTCTCTCACCGTCTCTAATGACATCGCTGTCGATGAGCCGTAAATCCCATTTACCACCATCTTAACAAAGTTAAATAACATAGTACAGATTTAGAACATTAAAGCTTCCAAAATATAGGCGCAAGTTCCAAAACATAACTTAGTACAGGTTTAACAGCATACCACTTTTGGAAACACTGCTTAGAACTGAAATTAACAATGCACTGCACTAAACATTTCTTCAACTGCATCAATTTCTCTCTTCGATTTTGAGTGATGCCTTTCTGTTGAAACATCCGTAACTGGGGATCAACTTACACACACTTCGTCTGGAAAATATAGCAGACGACTCTTAAGTTATACATGCAACATGGGAGGAAAAGCAACTCATTAATAAATCTGTCACCATTGATACCTTCACATCAACATCTGAAGAAATTACAACAATACACTACAGTAGTGAAGGGATGTGTAGAGACGGAACAAGTACGTTTTAGTGCTTCACTGTGATTTGCTGAGAACTGCTCTGTGATTCGGCCACAAAAAATACAAGGGTATTATTAGAATAATGATAAAGCCTCAATTTATATAGGAGAGATATGTTTTCAGAAGAAGACCACTAGTGTTGCAGATATATGTGATGACAGACTCAGCACATGCACTGTTGGCAATAAACAAAATTCTGCAACAGCCGCAATTGCAGCTAAAAGAGATCATTATTTCTTACTGTGTCCCTAATCACTTTAAAAATCGTTACCAAATGTTTGAAGTTACAAAGTCGCAGACACCAATAGGGTGGGTACACAATGCAACTGGCCATGAGGAAGAGACCTTACGATGGCGTAGGAGGAATTCTGAAGCACATTGCTAAAACAATCTACCTCGCCCAAAAACAGCTGACAATTCTGAATGCAGAGGATTTAACTAGAGTAGTGAAGTTGTATACATCAACAGCCCTTATCCTGTTGTCTAAAGAAGTAGTTGAAGGATTCTGTCAGCAGAAAAGGGAATGGTCAAACCAAACTGCCCCTGCAAAAGGAGTTCAGAAAATATGTGTTTGGACTCTTTTAATAATAGGCGAAAATATATATTGCGAACCGATATTCAAGAAATTTCATTTATCTCAGAAACGAAAGGGAAATATTCAGATGCACAAACTACAAAGAGGGATTTTGTGGTATGTGCATATGACTGATTCTAGTGGATTGCAGAGGTTACAGAAATCAGTTGTGCATTACATGAAATTGTCGTGAACGGTATGCTACCACACGGACCAACTGAAGGATATAGATTTCCAGTTTTAAGACTACACCACCAGTGCTTGCTTCCAATTCTCAATGTTTTAAAGATTGAGGGAGCCCCAGTTCCAATTGGTTCAACAGAAAGCTATCATTCTATAGCAAATGACGATACTGATGCAAATGAAAAATATTTAGTGCTGCACTGAATTGTTATTTTCAGTTCTTAGTAAAGTGCAATACATAGCATGTGTTGTTAAACTTGTAATATATTGTTGCGTGCCATGTACCTGGAGGCCAGTGGTCGGCGGCTGTTTCGTAACACCTTGAGGGCTGGCCGATGATTCAAAGCCCGGGTGGCTCATAGTGGGAATCCCGCCGAAACTACGTCATAGATACCTGTCCCAAATGCGTCTTAACCCTTCGAGGGCGGCCGACGTGACTACAAGCACGTCCGAAACATGATGAAATATCTATTTTTAGACCCCTGTAATGCGGGGAACACTCGACTGTCTGGGCTAGTATAAAAGCACAGAATCGGCACATTTGAGGAGAGTTCGCTATTGGTAGTGCTAGAGGAAGGTGCTACGCCTGTGGAGAGAGACTGGTGAAGACATCTTGGTGACGTCAAAGTCTACTGTGAGGCGGCAGGCGGCTACCTTCGGAGCAGTGTTGGACGAACCAAGAGGACTGCTGCGGCGGGCTGACGGGTGAAGAAGAGGTACGCGACGGGAGTCGAACCGAAGACCTCAAGAGTGAAGACAGCGGTGCTCTCGGGCGGACTATTAAGGTTGTACACTGTCACTACTTGAAATACTGTTGATTGGATATAGGACTAAATTTTATTGTGATTTGTACTGTTTAATTAATTGATGGTAGACATTTTTTGTGCTTTAATTGTCAAAGTTAATTAACGTGTCTGTGACACAGTAGTAATTGTGTGCATAACTAATTGTGTTGTGAGAGTCATAGTTGATTACTGTTTTGTGTATTTCGTAGCTTTGTGAGCTATTAAATTCAGTACTTAATGTTACTGTTTTATTTCTAATTATAAGACCTCTATCCCAAAAGAACTCATGGGAATTGCCCACATATAAAGTTAATGTTTCAAACTTGTAACAATATTGTTTTAGAACTTTCACAATCATTTTGGAAGCTTTAATATGTTTTAAAGCTGTGCATCTTACTTATATACTTTAAGAATTAATATGAGCTGTCAATTCAGACGATTTTCAGATTTTTTTTTTAAAGACCAATAGACGAGTAGGCCTATGTGGCAATAAAAACAGCAGGTGATAAAATGTGCCCAGAGTACCATTCTTGGCAAGCTGTATCTCCGGCCAGGAAATTATTTCATTAAAAAAAACACGTTTCTACTTCGTCCTAAAGTTTAACGTAGATAACATTTAAAGAATATCTTAGACATAAATCTAACCCTCGCCTGAACTGACATAGACATCACAAAGAAGCGTAGTGCAAGAACATATATTTTAATTTGATAATTCCTATAATTTATATAGCAACGAATAAAAATAACTAACTTTGCTCTAAAATCAAAAGTGTTCATTCGCGTGCACCACGCGTTAGTAAAAATAAAAGACGAACAGCAAACGGTCTGTAGCGTGATAGGTGTTACAGGAACTGAACTCCAGCAGCAATGCAACGACGCTTATTGTGGCAAGCAGCAAGGAGAATATCTATCTCGCCGTCTCAAGTGAGCCTGGCACGATGGTTTCTGTAAACTCAATGTTTGCGCCTATACGTCAAAGTTAGTAAATAACTGTTGTACGGACATAGTTTATTTCCAGGAACAGTAAAATAAAAATAGTATGTAGACGAATATTTAGCTTTAGTCTTACAGCAAGTCATTAGACAGAGGAAGAAATAGAGGAAATGGCTAAAAAAGTTTTTTTTGGCATTGCAGCTCAGTCTCTTTTCAGTGTTAGTTTTTTTTTTTTTTTTTTCGTTTGAGGCAATAAGTCGAATACAACACAGCCGTCAAACACGTCATGGCCTCTATGCGCGGAGTAGCCTACTAAACTAGCGTTCAGTGTTATTGAAGAACGTGTTTTTTTAAACGGGACTTCAAACGATGACCCTGTTATTTTATTTGTGGAACGTATGTGGTAAAGTCCAATGCAGGTTTCTATGATCTTGTTTTGCGATTACGGTTGATATTTTCTCAGTCACAGCAACTTGAAAAACCCATCTGTAGCATTTTTGATGGGCTACGGTAATCATGTTTTAATTAGAGGACGACATTTTTAAAATCGTAGGGACATAGTTTCAAGTGTGTCTTTTCGTAGATAAAGGCAATGGAAAATTTTTTAATAATTATACAAGAAGAAATGGTTTCCGTACCACACTACAGCACGGGGTTTTATATGTTAACAATTATTTTCGATGTGGCTCAGTACACGTTGAATCTTTATACACGCCACCACTGACTTTATTTATCTCGGTGCCGCGCACATTGCTAAAGGATATGTTATGCTGGTTGTTCCATACCCTGACAACGGTGAGCAAAAAAACATTTACACGCACTGAAAACACTGGAAAACGGCTTTTCGTATTCCGTTTCCTGCAATTATATTTATTTAGCAATATTTTCTTTCCTCGACGCAGTAAATGATTTCCATCGTAATCGAATGATTTGCAAAGGAAAGCCCGGAAGAAAAATAATCAAACATTTGATATATTATTACGAGATAAAATTACGTATAAAAAGTATGTTTACGTTAAAATGTCACGTACAAAATATTATGTCTTAGAATGCACGCCATATCTAAACACTAGCCTGGTTGGAAGGTGATATGCGCCAGTAAACCTAATCACGTGACAGAGAAAACCTGGCTACTACACGAGGATATATTACAGACGCTAGCTACGGACAGGTGTCGCTAGTAAGCATGCAGCTAGTGTGCTAATGATTGAGGATAAACATCACCCGACATTGTTCTCGACCATACTCGTCAGCAGGAAAACTGAAGCGCTGCAATTATGACGTAACTGCTTGGTCGCATATAGCGCCCTCATATCTCTATACCGCTGTCTCGGCTTCTGCTATAGTGTAATGTCACGGCCTTATAAGAACATGTCTGGATACTCGTCTGAAAACTTGACCCCCTTGTTAACAGGTAGGTGATGATATTGCCACTGGCTTGCCGATTGGTGATCGAGTTTAGCATGATGAAGATAGGAGTTATTGACGTTCACTTGTTTGAAAGTCATTTTGTGGTAGCCTTCGGCTGCAGAAAATGTTTATTGAAATTAATGCTGCTTTCAATATTGGTTAGCACAAAGGAAGGAAAATACGCATAGTAGTTTTTGCAACATGTTGTCTGTGTTTAACCAAAAACTTGTCTGTTTTCCTATGAACACATACAAAACACCGACCACTGCAAATCAGCGGGACGGCGGCAATACCAACTACTATCAGCGAACAATAGGGTCAATAAAAATACTGTACGCTGGCAGATAGGGAAGTGTACATATCAGCGAACAATAGGGTCAACAAAAATACTGTACGCTGGCAGATAGGCAAGTGTACAGACGTATTATCTTACGGTTGTGTCACACATTTCGCCTTTCTCACATCTCTGCTAGCTTACAGAGCAAGATCTCAGGGCCTCCAGACATTACTTATTTTCTGAGTAACAACACGTGTCGTACAAAGCAGTATTAGTAGCGTATATACCATATACCCTGAAGATATACACACCTTCTACCTTGGGTCAGCGGCCAATTTACAGGTACCAGGTACTAAAAGTACATAAAACATTACTCTATTTTCTTAAAGCATGAGTGCTGATTTTTATGTATATTTTACAAATTATCATTAAAAATCAGTAATCAATATTGCCAGACAGTTTCCGTCGGCGGTAATTTCCGCCAGGCGCTTCAAATTTCGCGGAAAAAAAAAGTAAGTTTAAGTTTACTTACAGTCTGAGTCTATTTTCATATATGATACCGAGGGAACTATTTCAATACTATTCGTAAGCAGCCAGAAAAATCGTAGGGGCCAAACATCCCCCAGACACATTTAAAATGTCGCCGCTATATACTACATTGTGAAAGAAAAATGTATGGTGAGTAGGTAGGCCTAATGTTAACAGGATGGAAACAACAACTATACACGTCAAGTACAAGGCTCAGCGACGGGAAATTTTATGTCTGACACTTGTGTTGTGTTCCACAGGGTCGGGAAACATCCGAAAATCACTTTACACATGTGTACTAAAAATACAGTCGTTTGTGGTAATTTTGTAATGTTTTGGGGTAATATTGTATCATGCATTTTATTTTATAAAATTTTTTGTTACCTTAAAAAATCCACGAAACTTGGCAAATAACAAACGTATTCGTTTCGAACACAACAACATTAACGAAATCTTTGTATTTTCAACTGAAAGGAAAACAGGCTGATGGCACGTGCATCGCGCTGCTGCGGACCCGACTTACACGATCTCCAGGTCAGAAGAAGCTAGTTTGTTCACTGATTGAACCAGAGGTCATAGCGCTGGTGAGGGGCTGACAATGTGAATACAGAGTAGCGCCGGAATGTAGATCGCAGGAAACGGGAGATCCCCGAGAAAACCAGCCGACAAGCAGCATATTCCGGCGCGATTCCCCATGCGAAAATCCAAAGACCAACCCCGCTGGGAATCGAACCGTGATCGCCCAATGATGGGGGGGGGGGGGGCTGTCACTATATAGGAGCAGTGAGCTACTATTTTCTCACGTCACAGCCGTTTGACCAACACGGCATAAAAGGTTTTTGTTGTTTCTATATATATTTAATTAATTAACATTATAATCCAGTACATTTAGCCTACGTCTCGTAATATGACGCTTAAAGCGATAAAGTATTTTTGTTAACTAATAACTATTTACAAATCTACATTTACGTAGCTTCGCACGATCGTAGTGAAGTCGTATTTTGAAAACTATATTTCAATGAATTATGAAACAATTAGACTTAGGTACAATTAAAAAATTAAAGGTTTAAAATTTGAAGCATTGTGTAAAACGACTATGAAGGATTTTAGTTATGCACCTGCAATAAAAAGTAATTTTCATATTCACCGCACATTGCCTCGTCTGCACTGGTAGCCAAGCGGTCAAGCCAGTAACACTACTCTCGTAGGTTCGTATGTGAACCCCACCCCGCCCTAAGATTTGTCAGTCTATTAAAAAAATAATAAGTATGACTTTACGACGTTCGATTTGTTTTTAATTTTTTTTAAATATATTTATTTATTAACTGTTTCTGCGGGTGTTTAGTCGTCTATTGTTGCTGTGTGCTAGTTCTGGGTACTATGTTACTAGATAATGAAAGAGTTGCAAGTCTTTTTGTTCGGGTAGCACGTCGTTGCTGTCCTCTCGGGGCGGACCCATACTTATGTCGATTTGTCGGTATGGCTCTTAAGCAATACGGTCGCGCGCACGGAGCCCCGGCAACTAATTGGAATATTAAATGTCGCGAAATCACTGTCTCTCTCCACTTACTACCCAGAGGTGTCTCGGCCCGACGTACTTTGTGACTCGGCGAACTTTTAATGGCGTCCCGACGCCCAAAACCACGACGATGATGGCACCTCGGCCTACAATACTGAGCGTCTTGACGCTTAGCTTCGACGCCTGACGGTGGCACTCTGCCCTACCGTCGCCGCGACTCGCCGACGACCTCCTCGCTTGACAACGTCCGTCCCGGACCGACGCCGGCTCGCTTCTCCCCTGATTGCGCCAAAACCCCCCCGTCACTTGGCCAGCAAGCTCCGGTTCCCTTTGGGCCAATCAGGAGTCAGCTTACACCCGATGGCCCCGCCTCTCGAGGACAACAATTCCGGCCAGAACCGTATTTATTAAATCATTGCTTAATTTCTTGTCACTATTTACATTCATTTACATATTTACTTGTTCACATTATTGATCTCTTAATTACTACATATCTATTACACTGTAACAACTAGCAAAGCCATTGGCTGGACCCCTCCCCTCGTGACCAGCTAGGGAGGTGGTTCGAGCGGGGGTGGGGTGTGTCCCCAAGACACACTATGCACCTGCTCGTCTCTCCCTCGTCTTCACAAGGACAAAATATATACAATTTCTTATTTTTAACATAAAACTTGGTGTAGTAATGGTATTTCGATGAGAACTATTGCAATGTGATCGTGATACAATGACGAGGAGAATGAATGGTCGCAATACATAGTTATTATTGCACATTAATTTATGATGGTTGACACTGATGACTATTGAATATACTAAATCGGGGTGGCGACCATATGGGCCTGTCACAACTTGTACATACATGCCCAGCATGCGACACTGCTACATACTAGCAGCAAACGATGTAAACAAACATTGCCGTAGATTGCAAGTTGGCCAATGCGTGAAACAAATGTTATTATTCGTTCTTACATTGTATGATGTGTTGACGTTCAATGCTTGGAAATAAGAGCTCGGCTCAATGAATGGAAGTGGCATCTCTCACTTGTTACACTATCCAGGAAAGATATGAGGGAAAGGGGCCGATTTATGGACAAATTGCAAGAAAAGGTTTTTTACGCCAAAATTCGCAGAAAAATTCGTAGAACAACATATCCAAAATCCACCTTCCGGTTTTTACTTTTTTCCGGAATTCGTCCCGGAAAAATTAGGGAAAAATTAATAAGCCGAAAACGGTACATCTCACGCATAGGAATGCACAGGGCTTGAGTAATGGTGGTGCCAGATTACACAACATCGTTTATAAGACACACAAAAAAATACTTTTTTTACTTTAATGTCATAAAAATTATAAAAATAACAAAAAGTACTTAATCTTTCTTCGGGATTTAGACCGTTAAAAAACATTAAAAAATAAAATACATAAAAAAGGCGCACTTTACAGCAAAATATTTCAGATAAAAAGGTAAAGTGCCGAACATTTTCCGTAACAAATTATAATTGCATGCTAATTCACTTAAAATTTTTCCCCCAGAATTTGTGCCGGAAAGGCAATAGTACCATAACACCGTAAACCGCACATAGTATGCAAAAAACTATGGAGAACAAAAAACACAAGATGTACCATATTGTGTTTAAAACTGACTTACACAGGATTGGTAAAAGAGAACATTTTTGAACGACAATAAGACGAAAACAATGCATCGCGCGTCAAAATAAGTCGGGTCATAACTAGAGCAGAAAGTTTTACCTAATAAAAATAAAATTCACCAAAATCCACTAAAATATTACGTGTTTTGGTTATTTTGCGTAAAATCCTATTCGTGGCTTTCATTGGGTTTACGTTCACTGCAGGAAATACCAGTATGTTTAGGTCTACTTAATATACGACTGAATTCATCCGCATTCCCTTGTACTGTGTGGATTTATATGTCTTGTAGCTATGACGCTTTCAGGTGTAAAATAAAAAAACTTAAATAAAATAATGTGGATGAGAGAGAGAGAGAGTGTGTGTCACTAGGGTTTTGCATGCATATTAGGTTTCAGTTTAATGGCATGTTCCCGACTAATGTTCACAGACACATGTCTTATATTTCTTTTGTGCAGGAACGAAGCAGGATGCCATAATGAACTAAGTGAACTTGTAGTCTTGTGCCATGCAGCGAGCAGATAACAGCTAAGAAATGTAACTGAGCACGGCTGACAGTATTAGTGGTTCTTTGTGCCGGCGTGCTGCACGTGGAGAATACATCTCAATCGCCATTCCTGTCGTCTGCAGGCGCGACGGTGCTGCTCCTAGCGTTGCTTCGCATCACCCATAGCCCTAACTAACGAGGCAAAATTAACAAAAAAAGTTAGTGTTATTTTCGAATTGCCAACCTTTTCAACGGATTTACATAATAAAATGACTGAAGCAGGACTTTGAACTCAAAAAACCAAAATTTTAATAAGTACATTCTAACCCAGGTACACTAATTTTTTTTTACATCAAGCCTTGCTTAAGGCATCGATCGCTCCCTACTTTAGCAGTGGTTTCGAAAATATAATTTATAACTCAAATTAATACATATATCAAAAATTCCTTTGGCAGTTTTAACACTTATATATCAACGTTTTTATATGAATTTTTGTGTTGCAATACACCAGACTGATTTTTAGATTTTTGCCCCTGAAATAGTACACATTTTGTTGTGAAAATAAGCCAAAATGAAGCAAAATAATTTTTTTCCCGTGAACGGTACATTATTAAAAAAAAAAAAAAAACGGTCTGGTAAAATTGTGTATCGTATGACTGTGCACTGTCTCGAATTTTTTCAAAGCATTTGGTTAAAAAATATTTGAATTATTTGCAATTGTTTGAAATAAACTGAGCTCATTGCCTTGAGTAAATATTTACATAAATTTAAATTAAATAAGTAAAGTAAATGCCTCTTGTGTGTGTATATATTTTTTTATGATTGGATGAGGGGAGCATCTCCCACATCACACCCCATCCCTGCGATCATGGTAGGAGCGACTAGCGTATAGCTTGACGTGCTGACGTCCATATAGCCCAGCAGATTACACAACTTGCCGCTCCTGTAACCTGACGTCAATACAGCCAATAAAGGCGCTAAACATCACAAGTGGCGGTGTACGCACAACGCAAACAGTCCTGTCAGTTTGCCAACTTAGCGATACGAATTCTCCTTTAGTGACTACCAACATTTTCCTCTTACATACTTCTGTACCTTTAGGGGATGGGCCCGAGTTTATTCGCATTTAACGACAATTATTTTTTAAAACATAAATGGGATCTGATATCGTAAAATCGCTTCGTAACTTTGTTATGACTGATTTATACTGCATACTCTAATTTTGTCGAGTCAGACGACTGCAAAATAGTTGCTATTAGTTAGTTAACGAAATTTCCTTTTAATTGATAAATTAGCTATACTCATCATACAGTTTGTCTCGAAAAATTACATTTCATAGTAAAACCAATTTGCAAAAAAAGTTACGAAGCAATTTTACGATATTGACTCTCGTATGGATTTTAAAAAATAATTCTCTCGAGGGCCGAGAAACTCGGGACCAAGCCCTTCAATGGGCTACGTTGTTTTTAAAACACATAACTGTGTTGCCACGTTAAACATGAATATATAATAATAGGTTAGAGTCCGACATTAAACTTTTAACAGCGAACAGCTAAAATAACCCAGCGAATGTTGACGGTTAGTGGTTAACATTTCAGAATGTTTTCACTAACGTTTTATTGACTTGTAACAAGTATTCGTAGCGACTGTTGGCCCACTGTTATAGTTGGTTTGGCATCAGGTAAGCACTTTAGAAAACTAGTTACTTTTTTATTTTTAAATTATGTACAGTTTCCTGCTACTTTTAATACAAACAAAATTACCTAATAAACTATCAAAGTGTGCAGATTTCACTCTACTAAAAATTTACATCCGAGGTCACAACAAATCACATTTTTAAAATAATATTCTAGACAAGACGGTGTTGAAAAGTGGTGAGTTATCGGGAACCACCCATAGCAACCCTGGTACGCCCGGCAGAGGGTAGTCGTGAATCACCGGGACAAGCCCACACAGTTGCTATCACGCACGTGCCACGGCAGTGAACAAGTCGACACGAAGCACAATTACACTTTGTTACGAGGGCCTGAACACTGAAACCTTCACGGAGTCGTCTAAGGAAATTTTCATTTATTCTTTACATTGACCGCGACATGTGTACGCGTGATTTTCCACGAGTCCTCGACTGCCGCGTGGACGGCGTTGCAACGTGTCACGCTTACTCTTTTTTACGTGAAACCGCTTAACTTATTCATATCATGTTTATTTACGAAAAGAACGCACACTTGAAACTATGCGTCTATGTTTTCAAAAATTCTGCACGCTTGTCAGAAACATGATTTTCGGGCCTCTCAAAATGGCTAAAAACGGGTTATTTAGACCGCTGTAACTTCGAAAATATTACCTGAATTCGTAAAGTGCAAAGCGAGAGGCATGTGTTGGTCTTCACTTCAAACTATTAAAAAATAAAATGCGGTCACCGCTTAAAGTCCCGAAGGAAAACCTTGCACGCCAGTTTGGTGCGCTGCGAATAGAGGCGATGTGCTTCTCGTCAAGCGAGGGACACTGGCTCTCGTCGCTACGATGTTCCCACGCGTCAAAGGTGGAAATTCGACACCGGCGAAGACCACATTATATTAAGTCGTGCAAATTATGTATTTGAATTTTCAATATATTCCCAAAAACATAACGTTTACCAAAAATAATAGAAATAAAAAAATTTCTGATAAAAACTTTTCGGCACATAAAATTTCATATGAATGAAACATTTACAACGATGATAATATTACAAAAAGTATAAGATCAAGGGAAGAATTTGCTTTTAATTAAAAAAAAAAAACATTTTTAAAGCTTTTTTTTTTTTTTAATTCTATATATGGTGCAAAAGTGTCATAACTGATCGTTTGTTAGAAACATATTGAAAAAAAAAAAAACAATATATTTCCCTAAATGTTTGGGCACCCCATTACGCCCCCCTTCAACGGTACAACCTCAATTCCCTTATAGATGTCTGATTTATCCCTGACACTTAGGTGAATTGTGCAATCGCCCGCGAAGGTTTCTAACAAAAGTCTACAAGGAAAAGATAGGTTGAACGGGCCAACGGAGGGGCGGGGGTGAGGGCAAAACGGGGTGCCCAAATTTTTGTAAAAAACATTGTGTATTTTTCAATATGTCTCCAATACGTGCATTCATGACACATTATTTTTCACCGTTATGTTTTACAACAAAAATACGTATTTTAAACGTAAATGCTGCAAATGTAGACACTCGTCTAAAACTACAAGTATATAGGCTAACTTAAAACTAAGCCGCAACAAAACGGAACATTATACTACAGCTGATGCACATGAACACAAACTTCGCGAAATGTTAGCCATATTCCCTCACCTAGAGAGATGACTAGAAGTACTTCGTGAATGTACCAACTGTTAATGTTCCTGTGCTCAATTAAGTAACCGCCCAATGCTTTATGCTTTCATGCAGCAGCGCCGTGAGTTGCTCTATTTTAGTCTATTTTTTTCGAACATCAAGGTTAGTGTATTAGGTGTTTTTAAATTTAAAATAAAACTTACTGTGTATTGAAGTTCCTGCAGTAGTTTCACGTGACTTTCTCTGTGAATGTCATGAACTACATCACATGAGTCAAATATAGGCACCGGAATAAAATAATTCTTAAACTAGCAGGCAGCACTAACCAAAAGGCTTATAAAATTCAGTAAAAATTGTTAAAAGTAAGAAACATTTCCTGCAGAAATATGTTAAATTTTCTCTTTCCATTACATGAAATAGCAATTTCACACGTCTTAACAAGAGAAGAAATAGATACATTAAAATGAAAACAAACCTCATTCACACGCAAATCCACTTCTTTGCTGCTCCAAGTTTATAGCTAACACGCTATGGTGGTCATTTCAAGATAAAAATAATACATTCCTTCTGGTATCAAACTTATCTATCATATCTTCGTTTCAGCAATTTAAACCGTTTACACGATACACATGTTATCCTACTGCCAGTGAAAACAATTTATGGTGGTTGCCGTAAAACACTATGCCAATGTGACCCTCGTCAACAGTTTTCTGCTCACGCAGTTACGAATAAATGCGTAAGTTTTAAGGTTACAAACCAAAACAATTAATATGTGCTTTGTATTCTCAAAAACAAACAGTCGTGCAGCAAGCAACAAAATAATAGGTCAATTACTGTAGAGCAGAGAGCAGGCGCTCCAAGGCCTCTTATTGGTTGGGCGGGAAGAGAAGGGCGAGATGTTTATTCGATGATGTGCTTGGCGGACCACGAAGATTGCAGCAGGGACATGGATGCGAACTAAACAAGGTCTGTCAAAGAAAGGCGCTACCAGGAGGAATACAGGGGTGGCGTCACGTGATCATGTTATGTTATCATTCCGGCCAAAATGTGCTTATCAAGACCCCAACACACTTCCCTGGTGAAGACGGGCGGATCCAGCTCTGGACCACGGAGGGGGCTATGCCTTACACTCACACCCCAAGCCAAAAGCGGGGATCCACTTCCGGTAAACATTTTGGTTTTAGGGTGCGACATTGTGCTATTAAAAAATGGAATATACCATGTAAGGGGTTCGCCTCCCTGGAACTGTTTAGCACATTGTAGGCTCAGGCGCGAGGCAGCAATACGATGTCGCACCTATGAGCAAGGCGCGCAGTGCTTCCCTTGTATCTCTGCAACTATGGCACGGTAAGCCCTCACCCCATCATTCTATTGCTGGGAAGTATGTACCAAGGTTCACTGTATAGTCTCCTTAACTTATTTCCTACCTACCTGAGTGCTAGATTTTGTCTTACAGCTGTGCGAAAAGGCTGTTTTTAACCATGTTGGAGGGCTCGGAAATAGTATTTACAATACAAGTTACGTTTTCAAAGTACTTTATAATCCTTCTGTAAAATGTGTTTTTTTTTTCCGTAGGCAGGTACATCAAGAAACGGTATAACAGCTGTCCAAATATACTGATATTTATAACCCACTGCAGCGCAGTTCAACAGCCAGGGAGGTGATCCCCTCAAGAAACGACAATATTTTAAAGAATAAATTATATTTTAACAGAAAAATCATGTGTGCTGATATAGGCTACAATAAATTAAGTTAGGTAAATTATTAAGCTTCTGCTCCCATATTGTTGCAACAAGTGATTGTATTTTTAATGTTACGTTGTCTTTTACATATCTGTAGGAAAAATATGAGGTAATGTTTTCCGATATTTTACTTGACACTTATTTGGTTTTATATTGTTGCAGCAGTCTCGTGAGGTGAAGGGTGTGCTTGTGTGCGAGACGAACTATGAGCCGCTACGGGCGACGTCAGCCGGTACTTGTATTGTGATATCGCCTCTACGGCGCAATGTTCCCGCCGTAACGTTTTATATATGGAACTTCAAGCGTTGGCCCTATCATTTTATTGAATGTAGCAAAGTTTAATGTGATTGTAGACCTCAATTTCGAACGAATTCTGTACATATATCTTAAGAAACAACTGTATGGAAAAGCAGATTTTAGCTAAGTTTGAGGGATTTTAAATACTACCTCTAATGTGTGTGTCGTCTTACGTCATATTCGCATTTCGTAGATAAGAATCGCAGACGCACCTTTGCTGGTATCTGAGAAAAACTCCGAACACGCTGCACGCAGTTCACAAATGACGGAGACATAAGGTCGACCTTGAAACGCGCATCAAATACCACATCGTCTCAATGAGCCAAGCTCTGAAATAGCGTGCAAGGTTCATTACGCGGTGACCATATAATTTTATTGGTAGAAATAATAAAGTCTGTAGCAAAGTAGCGCAACCAGAGTTCCACAAACATCAGGTTAGTACATTTCAAAGTGCGGCAGTGCGAAAAGACAATTTTCAGCCACGTTGGAAACTTAGAAACAGTGTTTATAATGAGCATAGTGTAGTAACAATGAGGTTCCGACCTTGTTTGAAGTGTGATTCTTTTTCGTACGTTGGCACAACGGGTGAACGTGGAATTTGTTTTGTAGAAAAAACCTGTTTACGAGCACACTGTGACGCATTTGAAGCGCCGCCGTAATTTACAATATTTTCCACTGCTACAAACATTCCTGAAGTAGTTTCAACATTTGTTAGACATTTAATACTCTAAATGATAGCGTACTTGACCTTTTTACATAGTTCGACAGTAAATTTCTGTCATACCATGTTACATTGCTTGCGTGTTATTTCTTATCTTCTAATAAATGTAGGATAACATGGAAGTCGTTCATTATCAACATTGTAACGTGTAGCATACTTAACATTTACAGCATTAAATGTCAAACATGTGGATACGCTTTCAAGAATGCTTGTAGCGAGGAAATACCGTAAATTGAAGATGGCCGTGCACTTTATAGAGTAGTCAATCCTATACGGGTGTAACGCGGTCTGGACACAGTACGTTTGTACCTAGTTGAAAATAAAAAAGTACGATCGGTTACTATTAAAAAAAGACCACATATCTCTAAACAGTCTTAATGAGAAAACAATAAAATAACTATTTACAGTGCATTGAATAGAACACAAATCATTTCGGCACACTGCCAAATTTTGAAAAATTGTTCGCACTTCTAGTGTTTTTATAAGAGAAACATTCGCAAAAACCCTTAATGAAAATAGAATTTAAAAAAAAGTTAAATTTGGCAATTAATGGGAATTGTATCAATATGTTACTACACAATCAGTATATACAGGCGTAACCTGAAGGAGTGGAGGTTTGTGAGCGGGCACGAAAATTGTGTACATTTATACTATACTCCTTGGTGTAGACAGAGAGTAACTTATGTGCTTCATGCAGAATTACGCTTCCAATTAATTTTTACGCGCTGTGCTAATGTCCGTATATCCGCAAATATTGTTATAAAAATAACACGCTAGTGACATCAGCACAGACTGTCTCGTGTAACTTGTGGCGTTCAGGGCCGCCGATAAGTTTTTTAAAAAGAAGGGGGGGGGGTTGTCGACAGAGGGCGAGTGCACAAAGCTCCTGGAAGGAACCCGACGCCAGACGTAATTTTTAAATATTATTATTGTTATGTACCTGGAGTGGGGGCCGCTGTAGTCTCGCCTCCCACCCAGACGACACGGGTTCGATACCCGGACAGTCCGGGGCACGTGGGAAACATGGCGGACGTTGCGGTTGGCGGGAAACACGTACCTAGATGTTTTCATATTCATTTATATGTAGGTCGCTGGAGTATGAGCGATGTTAGCCCTCTATCTTTACGCGTAACTTTCATCTACTAAAATAACACACTTCAATATATGCGTCTACAATTCTACACATGAAGCAAATTATCAGAAACTTTTTGGGGTCCTTAGAATGGCTCAATACAACTTATTTCTCTCTCCAATATGCTGCCACCCGGTTTCTTAAGAGACAAAACTAAAAGATTAAGCTGAACTATACCATAAACTATTCAAAAATAAAATATTGGGGTTACCACTTTGATTGTCACATACAAATTACCACTACGAAAGAACCGCACACCAGGTTAACGCACCGTTTTATAGAGCCGATACTGTTTTCGTCAAGCCTGGCAGTCTGACCCTTATTGCTCCCCTGTTTCCGTGCATCAGACGCGTTAAATCATATCCGTATAAAAGTCATTTAACTTAACAGTTTTAAACATAAACCAGGGAGGAGATTGTTGGATCAGAATGTTATATGAGACCCACAATACGACAGTTCTTCATAAGGCAAGAAGTTCACACTGCTGCCCATTCAGGTGCCTCACTGCGAGGAATAGCCTAAATGAAAACAACAGCTGACTGTAAGGCTTTTTCTATATAGAGTGAGGCCTGATTCACTGCCAGTCCAATACAATTCACAATGCACAGTCTAGTAGCTATGAATGTTATGTATTATTTAAAAATAACTGATAGGTCATCGGTCGTGTTTTAACGTATTGTTTAACAAAATTCCTTACTTTGCATTTAAAAGCACAAAAAACTAGATAAGCAATATTTTTTTCATCACGTAATTACATGAGCAACGCCTGATTGGCTGGAATTGTACAGCAGTCGGCAGTCTAGCAGTCGAAGATTGTTGGACTGCTGAAAAGCAGACTGCGTTTCGTGAATACGCGTTATGTTAATGTACACATTTATCTGAGACAGCCTAGGGCTCAGACAGCCGACTGTGCACTGTGACTCAGGCCCGAGTGACGGCACGCAAAGTTACAGACTGAGCCAGTTCCGAGTCCCTGGCGGGTATGTGTCTCTCGCCCGTAAATATAAAAATAACACGAGGCCCAATAGCATGCGACATACATGCTAGCCGTAGTAAGGTCGTAAGTTAGGACGTGTTTGTTACTGTAGCGTACATCAAGTTTACTGCATACACGCCAGGGTCTCAGAGCTGGCACGCGCGCGGACAGTAATTACATACAGCGACACACAACTAACGACATAACACGTCTTTGGGCCGATTGCAGTCATACTGAGTAGAATCTAAGGCCTCTTTTAGAGAACTGTGAGAAACTTGCATTAGGCCTATAGAGACGAAAAGTGTGTGAAATCTAAGGATAAACTGTGGAATTCTTAAGGTGTCCACGCCCCCCCCCCTCTAATGATTTTCTCTAGAAGCAAATCAATCATGGCGGCCATAAATTGAGGTTAGAATGCAACATGGGAGAGAACAATATTCTTATTTTGACTTTATTTGTAATATTTTAGAGAGGGGACATAACCAAGGTGTTAATGAAAAATTTCACTGGCATCTGCAACATAATTTATATTCGTTGTACATTTTTACATGAAAGCGATATCGTTTGGTTTTCAAACAAAATGGTTACGATACTATTTTATAAACAAAATCTCCTACTTTTTTTATCATTTTAATTTTCACTTTTCCAAACTTTACAGTATACGAGATACTAAAAATGAATGATCAAATCACCGTCATATAAGTTTTATGCATAATAAATGTAAAATAACACATTTTTATTAGCTACATTCGCAAGTCAGTGCATGACGATAAATTATTTTTGTCGCGAATATTGTGGCAAGACTCCACCTCAACTGAGATATTCAATTTCCTGACACTGCAATGAAAACAAAACATGCTCAGATTTTACTAAAGTTCTGATTAATTTCACCTTTACCTCAAGATTTCCCTCACTTGACTCTGCAATCGACCCTAGCTGTCCGCCCAGAGATCTCGCATGTATCTACAGTAAGAAGGTAGCAAACACGTCCTAACTGAAGATGTTACGGTTAGTTTGTGCGCCGACATGCTATCCGTCTCGTTATATTATTTCTACACTTACGAAAACTGGCCTACAGTGTTCTAAATATAGACATTATCTTCATTACTGCCCGTAACAATAAAAATAACTTCAGCATTGTTTCTTTCGGACATAAAGTAAATTATTTCTGCTGAACTAAATACAAGTAACGTTGAATTTTGTTTTAATAATTTTCATATTTGTACGAGACTGCGTTTTTTGAAGACATATTTTGTGCCTTGTTTTTCAGCAATGAAAATTATTTAGCTTTTATGGTTTTATATGACATGTCAAAGTCCAAATTTGCATAAAACTGTTGTGTACTACAAAGGAAAACCTACTGACAGAAATGGCATTTACACTGAGCAGTGTCATAAGCAACGTCAAATGTATAAAAAGCAGGAACTGAATTCTATGTAATTGGGGGGGGGGGGGGGCATTTGCTGGATTTGAAATGATGAATTGTTAATTTGTGCTGCCATGAATATGCAATGTTCTGGTGCTGGTTAATTAATCAATATTATCATAATATAATAGTCGGAATGTTCAACCTGCTCTCAATCAAGTACTTTCTTTTATTAAACACACATGATTACGCAGGAAAAAGCATCGTAACGTCCCAAGAATAATAACCAAAAGTAATGGCTCAAATAACTTGTAAGAAGACCTCGAGGATCTAATCAAAAGCAGAAGAACGACACGTAACATCAGCTGTACAGTAAGAATGCACAACAGCTGTATTCAAAATACATTAACAGTACCGACACAGGCGCGCCAGTACTCAAGATTGGAGCACACAAGTACCGACGCCTTCACCAAGTACTAGTACGAACTACGTACTCCTTCAATAGCTGGCTAGCACTGTCCAATCACGCTGAATGCACAAACCTTGAATCTCGAAGCACTCCGGCGCGCTAATGCAACTATGAGGAGTAGGACTTACTACCTCTCACGATGAATTGCATCTTTGTCATCGGCGTGTGCTAAAAGGACACCTTACAGGTCTTATATTATTACTGGGATGTGTCACTGTCAAGGCCTCCAGGTAATCCCTTTAACTACAGGCAACGCCTACCGTAGCTGTTCAGTCATTTTCTATGAAGGTAGTTAAATGCCCACGCCAGAGAAACCGTCTCACCAGTCAGCAGTCCTGAGGACCACAGTGACGAGGAAACCAATTGGTAACGGGTCACATGACCAGAGTCTTGCAGTCATCCCACGTGCTCAAGGGCAGTGTGACGGTACTCACCAGGAGGAGAGGAGAGGGCGACCCACGCGCGCCGCACACGAGCGAGTATCCGCGGGTGACTCAACACGCCGACAGTCGTGACGCAACTGGTGGCTTTCACTCCCGCGGGCCGGGGCGACACGACTGACGTCCCCCTCTCCTCAGACCCACAACACACGACACACTCCCCTCCCCGTTCCAGACATCATACACGCGGCTCCATACAGCTTCCTCCTCCTCCACGGAGCACCGTTGCGGCTGGCTGGAAGCGGAGCACGCCGTTACCGGATTGTTGACCCCATTCTACGACTGCGCTCCGAGGCCTTGTACGGCCGCCTGTCTGATCTGCCATATTTGTGCCGTACTTCCAGTCGCGCGGGTCCTCTCTCCATCTCCTGCCTACATCCACACTGCTGTAACTGCTCGCCAGATATGCAAGAATGTGTCCCGCGCGTCATTAGTACAAGACCTCAAATGGATATACACCACGTGTGTAACGCTCAAGCCAAGTCCTCGACTGGTGCATGGACGGTGTTGGTAGCGTGTCCGCGTATTCTTTATTACGTTAAATCGCTAAATTTAATCATATTACGTTTGTCTACGAAAATAACACACACTTGCAACTAAACTTCTCTGTTCATTTCAACTGCGCGCTTGTCAGGAACATGATTTTTCGGTCCCCTCATAAAGGCTAAAAATGGCTTAACTCCAAACATCTTATTTCGTTAAGTGCAAAATGAGATGCGTTGGCCTTTACTTCATGCTACCGAAACATTAATTTTAGTCACCGCACCTAACGCATAGACGGTGTTTTAGTGTGCCGCGCCTATTCCTTTCTACGCGAAACTGCTTATCTTATTCACAATATGTTTATCTACGAAAAGAACAAGCGTTTAAAACTAGGCTTCTATCATTTTAAAAATGCAACATGCTTATTATAAACATGTTTTGGGGCCCCTCAAAATTACTTAAAATTGTTTATCTTTAGACAGCTGTAACTGGGGAAAATACCACCAGGATTCGTAAAATACGACGTTGGAAGCATGCGTTGGACTCTACTACAAACTTTCCACAAATAAAATTGCAGGGTCGCCGTTTGAGTCCCATAGAAAAATGAATTGTAGAAAAACACTGCACACCAGTTTGGCGCGCCATGAATAACAGCGATGCTGCTATAGTCGAGTGTGGAAGGCTGAACCTTATCACTTCACTGCCTCCGAGCATCAAACGCGGAAAATCACACCCGGTGCTTAGCCACAGGAAAATGACTAGAAGGAAAACCTTGCACGCCAGTTTGACGCGCTATGAATAGAGGAGATATGCTTCCCGCCGAGTTTGACACTCCGGCAGTTATCGTTCCGCTGTTCCCACCAGTCGAACGTGTAAATTTGAAATTTCGGAGGCTCCTGAAACAGTTTGTAACGGTCGTACCTCTGCGGGACAGGCGGCCACCTTAAACCCGGAGCCAACGTACATAGTTACACGAGCTCCCGCCGCGGCGGTTCCACGGCTTGCAACTAGTGTGTCGGGGAGCACTTGTGCAATGAATTATGGGAACTTGGTTTCCCCGTCTTGTCAGCACGGCCTCGGATGGCATCTAGGGGGGGAGGGGGCGTGTGTGGGCGGAGGCGGTAGGTCGTGGTTAACGAGTGCAAGGTCAACGTCTTGCAGCTTCGCCTTGCAGCCACCAAGTATCACACTCAATGGTATCACCTTGACGTAGGCAGAGGGTGGCTATGCCGTACACTGCGCAGGCCAACACTTCAAGTCTGTGCAGTTGAGCCCTTGTTGTATGAAGGATTACGCACGCAGTCACTGTTGCTCATCAACATTCTTTCCAGCCTATGTATTTGACACGAATTTTGAAGAGCAATATAGTAGAAATGATTTATCGAATGACAAAGATCACGCGTTTGTCTTAGTATACATTGCTTGGAGAAAAAATGTTAAAATAAAATTACAACTTAACAACATACTTGCGTTTTAAAACAATTATGCGAGACCGACATCGCCCACTGTTAGTACGTGGAAACCATCGTTGTATTTAATACATTTATGCTAGTTTCTGCCCATTATTTCAACATTTTGTATGCAAGTGTGTTCGTTTGTCACTACCAAGGAGCTGCATATCGTCAATGACGTACACTTGCGTCAATAAATAATATTTCTGGCCGTATTTTTAAGGTTAGTTCGCTAGGTGTGTCTGCAGAAACAATTGTTTAACCACAAATTCACACTATGCAAACATGAAATAATGGATGGCCTTTTTATCCATGAAATGTAACAGTAGCAGATTTATTTCCCTTGCCTGATCGTCTTTAGACCGGAATACAACGCACGTAGGCCTAACCGTTTTCATTCAAATCTGTTCAATCAACAGTATCAATACCATATTAGGAGCATACGAAAATCTTACTCGATCTACTCGATAGCGCAGACATTTCTAGTACGCAATTGTAATGCCGCATACGTATACTGTAGTGTATATTGTACTAGTGCAGGAGGATATTCTGCACCGTTTTAACCTGGTTTTATCGGCGAATTAAATATACTGTTTCTGCATATTTTGCTGCACGCACTACTATTCGAAATTATGTGAAGTTGGAAAAACTCATTGAACACTCGTCTGGGTAGTGTGATCACATGACCATTACTACCAGTATACTATACTTACATTTTCTACAACGCCTACTCAGAGTTGTTTGTGATAGGCTACAATAACGCTTAGTTCTTGCAAAACTGGCATATATTGTCGACTTTGAGGAAGGAAAAATTATTGACTTTTTAAAATTTTTATTTACAGTTTCAGCTTTTTTTTTTAAATACAAATAATTGTTATTCTTTATTTTATGAGCATGACATTGTAGCCTGCGGTGTCTTTATCCACTGTGGTTTTTTTTAGTTGGGTATATTAGTTGGTTTTAGTGTACACCTTAAAACGGAAACATGCAAAATATTACTAAGAAGCCATTACGCAAAAACTATGAGAGAAAAAAATTTCATAAGAGCCAAATTTAGTCACATATTGTGTCTAAAATACGGGGGAAAAAAAAAATATCTGGTACAAATAAAAAAATGGTGATGAAAATTGTGGTGACCGCGCCCTTAACTCGCTGCTTGCCCTCAAAATCTGCAATGAGGTCACATTACCGGATGTTCCGGTTCATCGGAAGGGCATGAATGCACCCTCGTACGTAGCCTTTCGCCAAGAGAACGAATCATTTACTATTTACAAACTCAAGTCGTTTTTTGATTGTCTGTTATTTTATTCCCGCCAAAGAAAATCGAGTCACCTGATTGCCATTTCACCAACAAAACACTTCAAGCGAAACTTGCAGACGACGTGTATATTTTCCAATTCCCGAATGCACACGTTATCATGAAGTGGACAAGGGTACACGGAGACCAATTGGAATACACCACAAGTTTGTGACAGTCAATGTAAAAGTTAAAATAAGCGGAATCCTATATAATTAGGGCTGAATTTATGAGCAAACATTTTGTCCGAGTGACACTAGTATTACGCACTTGAGCAAGATGATCGAAAATGTTACAGGATTGTTTATTTGTTTTGTTTGGCATACTTGCTTCAAGAAACATGCAATGTTTAATCATTGACCTATTTAGCATTGATTTACGAACCACGCCCTCATATACAGGATGTTTCTGAAATACTTTCGCAAACTTCGGGGGTAGGTTCCTTACAAAAAAAAATTCATATAAACACATGTTTGAAAACCATTAGTTTTCGAGTTATTAATAAAAGTTTAGTTCAATGTATTCTAAGGTAATTAGTTTTGTAAACTGTCATTGAATATTGTTATTGTTTGGAGATGCCCTTATCTCTATTCTCTTAGCATTGGTGAAAGTGTCAACGTCAGAAAGTCACAGTTAATGTTGGAAATCACACTCTCTTGCTTCTACACACAAATGCACATGTCGGTTCATGCACTGCTGCACTATTTCAAATACTTCCATATGGTGTCGTACACTGTTTCACATGTGTTCATGTACTACGTTTCCATGTGGGATTGAAATCGAATCGAGGAATGACTCAGTATTGAGTCGATACCCGTTTACATGCAAAATGTCAATTCGAACTGAAATCGATTTGGATCTGCTATACTCTATCCAGTCTAAGGTTGCAGCAGAAATAATAGTTGCTAACGAAATAAATCAAAGCATTTTAATTTTATTTTGATTCCTCACATTGTGAGTGTGCCTTAATACAGTTACCATATATTTTTTCCAATATTTAAAAAGAAATGTATGCTGTGCAAAAATTTTATTGCCATTCACTTGCATGAATTAGCTGCAACCTTAGAATGGATGGAGTATAGTTGAAATGTGTGGTGGTAAATGTTTCGCTGCAGCAAGTGAGTTGGTAGTCATGTCATAAATTAACAGTAAACACGTATTGCTTTCTGTTTATGTTCGAGAAAATATCAAGACAAATAATCTACACGCTACAATGGACAAGAAAAAATTACTGATAGTCGTAGTAATTTGACAATTAATGTGCGCTAATTTAATGCAAAAAATAGGAGCAAGAATGAATGTAGCGTGTAAGAGAAACAGCATTTTTCGTCCGTTTACCATCAACAGACGACGAATTTATTTTTCCTTGAATATTTCAATAAGCATGAACACCTCTTCCGTTGTCCAAATATTTCCATTTACCGGTACATGCGACATTATTAGGACTATTATTTGTAAACAGATGCTAACAGAGTGCGAAAATTTCATCCCGATACACTTTCAATACGATCTGTGTTTACATGTCATTTCAAATCGAACTCAATCCGATTCGATCCCAATTTTAGTTGGAACGACCTTGAGACTCAAATCGATTTGGATCCCGTTTACATGACAATTCTCAATCCCGAAAGTGGTTTCAGATCGATTTGAATCCGACATGGAAACGTGGTAATGATTACAACTGCAAAACAACACTGGTCAAAAATCACGAACACATTATTCACAAATACTGAAAACAAGATTCCTAGATAACATATCGCCATAGAGGACACGAATGAGTCTATGACACTTTTACCAATGCTAAGAGTATAGAAATTAGGACATCTGCAATCAATAACATTATTCAATGATTGTTTACAAACTACATTGAATTAAACTTTGATTAGTAACTCGAAAACTAATGTTTTCAGACATGTTTATATGAATTTCTTTTTCCTGGTTTTGGTGTAAGGAACCTATTCCCGAAGTTAAATATTTCAGAAACATCCGGTATAATACAGTTTACAATGAACGGAAAATGTATCAGGTTTACCCAACAACATACATTGGCCCTGCTTCCTTTTAACAGTATTGTATATATGTTTAAAAACTTGGTAGGCATAATTTTTCACAACGTGTTTTGCACTAATTACTTGCGTCGATATTATCAGCACATATATTATTACATGTTGCAGCAGTACCTAGAGTACTAGGTACTATATACTCAAGAACTTGTTTAAAAGATAAGGTTTGATACATAAAGTATTTAAATTACTATTTTCCAGCTTAAAATCCAAATTTTCACTGGGGGGGGGGGGAGGGCCTCCCCGCTACAAAGGGGTGGTTGGTGTTAATTTATAACAGCCTCGGGCACAGACGACTAAGATATACAGACTGTCAACGCCTAGGCTTTTCGTGTTGCACAAAATTTCGTGTCGCCCTGGTGGTGAGGGACCGAAGCTCGGGGTTTTGTAGGTCTGGAGGGTAGCGCTGCCATGTAGGAGACATCAGAACTAAACTCTTCAGACAGAAGGCAGGTAGCTAGCTGAGTGATATGCCGGATGTCG
>PNEQ01028854.1:0-38391 GCA_003012365.1 Medauroidea extradentata | reverse complement strand
AGGGGAGGAGAAGCAATGAGAATGCACTGGGTCTTGGCAGGGTTAACATTAAGGCAATTGCGAACAGACCACTTCTGAATTTCTGCAAGATCGTTATTCATATGATCAACTGCGGTCTTAATTTCACTCCTACTGAAGTGTGTATAAATCTGTAAGTCATCCGCATAGAGGTGATGTTTGGAGAAAGATAGGCTTTTAGAAATGTCATTTATAAACAGAGAGAATAGGAGGGGGCCAAGAACAGATCCTTGCGGGACACCAGCTTTTATTGGACGCCACTGAGATTGTTGTCCATTCGATATAACACATTGGATTCGATCATTGAGATACGATTCGAACCATTTACATACATCAGGTGAGAAATTGTAAATATGGTTCAACTTTGCAAGCAAGATATCATGGTCGACAGAATCAAAGGCTTTGCTAACATTCACTAAATTAGGCACTTCCTAATCCAACATATGTTTATTCCAGATTGTTATTTACCTTACAGAATACCTACCTAGTTTGTTTCCAGTGACAACAGAGTCATTTATGTTCGAATACATGATGGTTTTAGTAGGCCTACATTAATCAACAATTTAAAATTATTTGAAATAATTAAAAAATCGTTCTGTAGCAAGAAGAATAGAATTTAGTTCCTAAAATATATTTGGGGTGTCTAAATTGGCCAACTATAAACCTTTTTGCTGACAGAATGTTCGTTACTATTCAATCAGTAACCAATACTTTATACATTATATTAAAGCATTACCCTCCCTAAAATTTTTAATGTAATTAAATGATTCCTCAGCAGCTCTGCTTTTGCTAAAGCAACAAGGAGATAGTTTGAAGTAGAAAGTATTGTATGATTGTTGTCATGACGAGAGTGTCATGAGTTTGTTAAGATCACAAAGCCATGTGTTGTATTGATGTTAATCTAACGAGGGTATTTGTGTTATAATGTAAGTCACAAAGTCATATATAGACCGAATGATATTTTAACCAGGATTTAGTTTAGTGTTATTTTGTAACATTGTTCTATGACGCAATTTCACTAATTTAGACCAGAAATGTGTCAGACCACACTTAATATCAACTCGATAGTAAAGTTAATAATTAAGTTCAAAAATTAACAGTATCATCTCGCCTAGGATGTACATATTATCTTGACATAGGCCTACGCGAAAATATTTTTCCCATCAGTTATCATTCCTTTGTATTTTAATTTTGCCATACAAAATTAAGCTAGTAAAAACTGTACCAACTTTTTTGACTTTTTCAGTCCATTAGTAACCTAACTTACGGTGTTCCCGAGTCGCTCCAATCTACTTATTGTTTTGTGTCATATTTTATCAGGCACTAGTGTGAGAAGAGGGTAACGAAGAAGCAACTTAATTTTAAAATAATATTTGAGTAGGCTATTTATGGTTAAAATAAAGACTTTAACACAGATTTCGAAATAGCTCTATATAGTATCATCTCTATTTGCATGTTACAGTGAAAGTAGGTCTACAGCCTTGCATCATATACTTAGGCTACGATAAAGAAGTCACATGCAAATTCCTTGAGGGGCTTATATAGTTATATTTTGTATTTTATGATCAAAATCACAGAAAAAGTGGCCAAACACAAAACAATTATTGATGAATAACCGCTTGCACGTAGGCTACTTAGGAAATTATTGTTGGACAAACGTAACTAAAAATAAGTTATCATATTATTGAGTCTTCCTAATTCAGTTTTGCTGTAGTAAATTATTTACAGCGATAAGCACACATTTTATCCCTCGTAACAACATTTAAAATTCGTTAACTTGTCAGTAAATTTAAAGAATTTTTAGTTTACTTGATTGATTTACGAAGTATGAATGCTCTCTTATGCATTATACATCCGAGATTTGGGCCTGTAAAATGAATCTCACTTTCCTAATTTATAGCTAGGTATCTGGAGTAAATGCGTACAATCCCTTGTAACTAAGCGCTGTATATTACACTCTAAAAAAATTTGTAAAATTCACAAAGATTTTTTTTTTTGTAAAATCATTCGTTCGTAAAAATAAGTTATAAAGGCAAAGTTTGTAATACTACAAAAGGATTTCCTTGTACTGATACCAAAAGTTCCTGCCCTGAATCTTCTTTTTTTTTAATTACAAGGCATTTCTTTGCAGTTTCAAGTACTTTCGTAAATGTACAAACATTTCCCTTGGGAAAAGATTTGTTTATAAAGTTATGCTACAAGGATTTTCTTTGTAAAATACATAGGAAAAATATTTAGTCTACCACAATCACAGTTTAATGGAAACTACACAGTTATACAAAGTTATATTTTGTAGCGTATTTTTCTGGAATAAAATGGATATTTATAATGAGTGTAAACTTACATATAAAAAATTTTAAAAAATTATCACTGAACTCTTTAATGAATATAGGCCTATACATACAATTAAATTCAGAGCCAAGGTGGTATACCTATAGATGGAATTTATATAGTACCTGTGCACGAAGACGCAGGTTCGAATCCGAGAGTCTCAGAACTTTATTTTAATTTTAAATTTATTTTACTGTAATGTACACTTATTTAACAGTTATTCAATACATAAGTTAGGTTTTAGTATTAAAATAAAACGAGTATTATTATTATTTTTTTTATTTTTTATTTTTTTTCGTTTTTGCAATTACAACCATAGCCCTGTGGCCTGAGCCACGCAAGGGGGCTCTACGGAACAAGAACTGAAAATAAAAAATAAAAAAATAAAGACAATCACATGTAATTTTACAAACGTGTACTTTGTATTTTTTTACAGATTTAATATTTGTAGTTTTACAAGGGCCTACTCACGGTAAAATTAAAATACAAGTTTTAAAGTCCTACTTTTTTTTTTTCAGACAATTAGTTTGTTTTCGTCATTTGCTGACATTTAACATATCATTGACAATAGTTAATACGGCGTGTTTATCTTTCCGCACTCACGTCTTAAACCATAATTATTTACGTAGCTAGTTTTCCGTGGTTTATTAATTATTGTTTATGAACAGTTTTCAGAAGTGCTTGCTTTACCTTGGTCCACGTATTTATTTATTTACTTATTCCAACATTCAGTTAGTTGGCGGAATTGCCTTTCCTTACTTAACCAATTAGGTTACAATTCATTACACTAACATAAACAATGTTATAAAATTGTTATGAATTTAAAAAGTTTTATCTTTTGGGTCTTAATTGCAGATATAACTTGAGACACTTATACATCGGTGAATGTCATTGTTGGAGACATGCAAAATGCGCGTTATTTTCTGACAGCTGACTAGACTCCAAGTGACTATAGGCAGGCCAATCTCTGTAAAGACGTAACACACGTAAATGACCACATCAAAGTTCGTGGCCGATGGAATAGCAGATTATGCACTGTTATCTATAGGAAAGTGAAGTTTAGTCTGCTACCAAGTGATCACGTGAATTTCGCATGTCTCTAGTCATTGCTAATAAATGCAATATCTCTCTCAGTTATACAGGCACCTATACAGCTTCGTTAAATAGCCACTGTGAACAAGCATTTGGAAAATACACAAAAAAAGTGAAAGGAACTATGTAATGTAAAATTAAAACACATAAAAATGTAATTCATTTCAATGAAATATTCTGACAAATTGCAGTCAATATAGACAATATATTAGAGTTGAATAAAAAAATAACGTTAAGTTAACTTTTTTTTCTTCACTGAAGGGACTCCCAGTCGAGCCTTCAACAAATAAAAAAAATGTCGAGTGGTTATAATAATACAGGAGCAGCTGAGGATTATCTCAAGGACATGGCGTGGGAGTCGAAGTGGGAATCAGCCATTTCAGGACGTAAATATAAGGAACAAGATACAGACGTCTACATAAGGACTTGAATAGTGCATAAATATGCATTGCAGCTGACAGAAATTGTAATGTTCGAATACAACATTCCGCATACGTGCAACTGTGAGGAACAGCAACCGTTATTTTTCTAATGAAAATTTATCAACCAAGTTATAGTAATACCAGTTCACTGGCTAGCAGTTCACTGCGAGTCGAAATCATAATTTATCAGTGTAGCGTAAGTTCACTTAGGTAGCTCTGTTGCAACAATTTTTTTTTATTTATTGAAAAGCGAAAATCTTTTTTTCGGTGGCTGGTGGGTATCATCGCAGGGCGTGGCGCCAAGAAAAAATTAAGTTACATAATTTTTGCAGTTGTTACAAAATTGTGTTGTTACGTCCCGGTGTTATGTTTCGCAATTTTTGTATATAACTTCCAACTGATGTTGATAAAAAAACTGCTGTAAATGTGCCTACTTTTCGTTTGCCACCTAGCACTCATAAATAAATCTTAACAGTACTTAAACCATAACATCGTGCATTTGCATGGAAAGTCATAAACATGGTCTTAGATATGATACGAATTTATATAACTGATAACAAATTTTCTGAAGGAACCATAAGGTCCAACAATAATCGCCGAAGTAAACGTATTAAACTAAATACTATTAATTAATTTATTATTTATTATCAACAGACTTATTTTGAAGTATTGAGAAGCCACTCGCCGGAGGCAAAACAAAGAAGAAACATTTATTCGGCCTAACTGAATTCTTTTAACTTCTCTGTTCATTCGTGATTCTGAAACATACACTTGGTTCGAGTATAAAATTTGTTTTGAACAGAGTGCATTATAATTTGTAACATCTACAACGAGATGAAGGTATGGCTAAATGTGTGCGTTTGAATGCAAGAAATTGTATCTGATTTGTTTAGGCAACTTAAAGTGTGTCATGCATGGTTGAGTAGCGGTTAGCTGAGTTGAACTGGATGGGCTTTACACTCAACAAGCCACTTTGAACACCACTTTTACTTAACTTACTTAACAAGAAACGTATTCAAGTATTATTATTTGCAGCAATATTTGAAGATGTATGCGTGGGTATTCTAAAAAAAATTTCGTATAGCCACTTGTACGAAGAAAATATTTGGAAACCCACTTTTCTAAAGAATACGTCGTATTGACCAGTTACTAATTAGAAAAAAAACGTAAAAATTTTTGCAAAGAAATGTTTAAATTATATTTCTGCGAACAATTCTGTGGGCAGCTAAATTTACAATTCTATGTTAAAGTAAGAAAACACATTTGCAGTGGTGTACTACTATAGCCTATATGGCTCAGTGGTAGCTATAAATAAATACACACACACATATATATATACACACATAAATATATATATAATCACACACACGCACGCATAGAGTGATTGAAAAAAAAAGGGGGGGGGGGGTAAATCTTCGGCTCGTATTCCATCCTTCAGTAGCACGCACGAGAGTAGCTTCTTTCTAGTGCTGATGTGTGTCTTTTATTGGAACGCTCAGAAACTGTGATTTATACTGCAAGGTTTGATACTAACGTAATTGTTGAGAAAAAAAACTTCACTCTTTGTGCAACAATAAAATAAAGCTATTAACACGTAAAGAGCTTGTTATCATCTCCATGTATTGTTTACGTAATTTTTATGTAATTATTACACAGTTTTCAGTAAATTTACGTGCGGAACCAATTAAATATATGAGAATTTCTGTATAGTTGTAGCCCTATATAGTTTCTGCAGCCTTAATTTTCAGTTACTAGTAAATGTTACAAGTGTTTGAAAAGCCAGTTTTTAGAAATGACTTACGTGAATATATTTTACTTTCCGTAATTGTTAGGAAATATCGTACTGGCATTTCTCCTTTACGCAATCACACTAACAAAAATTAATAAAACTTTGCAAGGCAAGTTTTCTTTACATTGGAACCTGTAGATTAACATAAACATTCCTTAATTAATATCACACGAAGGAGTTATTGATGCTAGACACAGAAAATGTTTGTACTTCTAAAAGAAATTTTTAGAAATCGATTTTTTGAGAATCATATAAATAACTTGTCATGAAAATTATTTCTATAACTATAGATATTTACTGTGTGAAACTTGCAATTCTTAAATTAGTTTATTTTAATTATTAATACAGTAATTACAGTAAAAGTATTACAAGTTTTACGTGGCGAATGTTTGTAGTTCTGCAAAGGATTCTCGCGACATCTGAATTTTCAAATTTTTTTTGTAAAGAGTGTATTTTTTTATATATATTCAGTTGAATCCCTTTGGAACAGCAAAAAATAATTTTCAGAACGACAAATATTTCTGTATTAAAATTAACGTTTTACACGTAATTTGCATGTAGGCTAGTCCTACAAACACTTAAGACTTCATTTGTAAAAACAATGTATACGCTCAGCTATTGTTGATCTGCGCACAGCATTCCTCCTGGCAATAGCTGGAGAATGGTTGATATCGGTCTACTAAAATTACACTTGTTTGTTTAGCAAACAATTAATAGTTAGTGTAACTGGGGCGTGGGACGTTCTGTAGCGTGCTACGGAAAGTTTTTTTTTTCGTAACTAAAATTGTTCCAATTAGTTTATCTACGAAAAGAAGACACACTTCAAACTGTGCCCCTTTGGTTTAAAAAATGCCGTCCGCTAATTAAAAACATGATTTTCAAGCTCCTCAAAAGTACTAAAAATGACTTTTCCACTTTGCTGTAGCTGATAAAATACCATCAGTAGGCATAATCGAAAAAAAAAAATCACAGAAACCTTTATTGCACTTTACCACATACTTTACACAAAATAGCAGGATCAAAGCTTGACGTTCCATTGAAAGACTCTTTCTACGTAAACACTGCACGCTAGTTTAGTCCTTCTCTCCTAGAGGCGATGAGGTGTATGACTGACGTGTTATATTCGACTTATCGCCTTCCCCGTTTCCCTGCCTCAAACGTAAAAAATAAGCTAGCGTCCATTGACTCTTAAAATACAGGCCGTTATTACTTATTTTTAATTTTTTTTTTTTAAATAGCTTTGGCGTAAGAGCAAAAGTGTAACCGCATAATTTAAATAATATTTTCTAACTTATAGTAAAAGTACTATAGGCCATTCACGATAAAGTGAGCACTGCATTATGTTTTCATTCTGCTGTTGTGCAGCCATCTTTGCTATTTTCAATATGAAAACTTCCATGTAACTAAAAACCAGTGTAAACATTTCAATGCACTCAAACGTTAACATCTATTGGCCCAATAAAACATATTTATAATTATTTACAAGTTCTGCCGAGTGCTCAGTTTATTGCGAACAGCCTATAGAATGAAATTATGAAACTTGAGCGTTGTTATCAATTCGCCTGGTTAAATGGGGTATCGTTTTGTTTAGAACTTTCCATTGAACTTTTGTTTACGAGGTAAGCAGGAAGTTATATGGACGTAGTAAGATAATTTCTCCTTACGTACACCGACAGCAACAAATCATTGTTGTATGACAATATACTGTTAGCATAGCGACAACAATCCAGTTTGGTTGCCGGGACAAACTGTGTTGTTCCAACAACAATACCTATGTTATAATGTAACTGTGTAAGTAACAATCCTTACACAGAACACATTGTCGTTGGAACAGTGCGGATAGCGCCAAGAACCAAAATGTTATTATAATTATTTAAACAGAACTATAGCAACATCGACAATAATTTTTCCTCGGCGTAATCGGGAAGTTTCACTGTTCTGTATTTGTGAATTTTTCTGTACACTGCGGGAATGTTGCACTTTATGTAAGGAAATATACATTCCCAATTTTATATATATATATATATATATATATATATATATATATATATATATATATATATATATATATAGTTTTCAAGTAAGTCCCTCCTATATTTATACTGTGGGTCAAATTAAGGAGGGAATTACACATCTAAGTCCAGTTAGGCTCACACGAGAAATGCCTGCCAAGATGAACTTACAATTGGTTCAGTTTAAAGTGAGCACTTCTAAACCATTAATAATAACAAATGTATTTACATGGGTTATGCATGTGAAGTTCTGAGAGTTGTAAAATGTTAACGTTAGATTTAAGGTACACGGAATATTTCGTATTTAAAATAGTAAACATGGCGGCGTAATAGCTAACAGATAATTGTAAGAAGCGCTCTGTTTATACTATGTGTACATATACAGATAGAATGTTTCATTCTACATTCACTGGACGTGTTGTTAAAGAGCTCGCCAGCTGTGGCAGTATTACAACACGCACATACAACACACACGTGCCTGTCACACTTGCCATACTAATGGACAGAGCATTATCCATCTATCAGTTTCCTGTCACGCACCAATGTTTGCGTGATTAGTCCTACAGCTACACACGTGACACTGGAACGATTGCATTCCGTGTTGTTTATCTCATCTTCCAGACCAAAGAAAGATGGGGACAAATAGATAAGTTGGAGTGCGAATGTATATTTAAATAAAAAAAAAGCATTCAAGGAAACCTGCGAGTGTTTGAAACGTATAAGAATTTAACAGATACTTAAAAAAATTATTAGTGATATAAAATGTTAATTGACACGCAAAATTCGAGTTATTTTCTGCCAGTAGAGACTCGGAGAGGCAGCACGCACATTGGAGGACGAGTTTGAGGTCTGACGAAGAAAATTCTTCTGTCCAATAATCATGGGTTGTACGGTAGAGGAAGCAACCTTCTATGTGAAGTATAGTTACGAAATGGCATAGCGTAAACTACCGCGGCCAATAGGATCTCAGATTATAGTCTGATATGCACAGCAGGGATACAAAGTCCAGATTATCACCATATAATAGTGCGAATTATGCAGATACATTGTTATATTAATCGATGTCTATCAGGTTCTATCTATGGACATTTATGCTCTCTTTGTTCACAACAAAGTGAGTTCTTTTAGAAACCTGGGTACTTCTTTCTGTTTTGCCAATTCGTTTCTTTTCACCACTTGTTAAATTTGACCAAACAAGGTAATTTATAAATGTGGGATACTAAACATTAGCGTCTGTGGCAAGTATGTAATAAATATTTTAATTATTGTATTTAACATGACATGGTATACCTAGGTGCTCACTTTACGGACATGAGACAATCACGCTATTGTTTGGCGACTGACTGTTGTCATTCTTTCACTTGACCGCAGTTTGTAATCCGCTAGAACGCTGTTTACATGTAGGAACCCCTGACAGTTGCATCGTATATTTTACTGGACCCACCCTGGAGAACTCTGAGCTAATAACAAAGAAAAGGACGGAATTATGTGCAGATTATTAAGGAAACGTAGTTGGTGTCTAGTCTACTACACGTCACTGAATTTACGGAATTTCCCCTTCTCTCTCTATACGTGTTTCTCTGAACTTTATCTGATTGGTAAGGAACGTTGATTTGCTCGAAAGTAATTTCTGCTCCAATTGGTTTGGTTGGTTATTATATGTTTATAAGTCTCGACCTCTCGACCACAAATGACAGACGTGTGATGCCGCAGTACTTTGTTCTGATTGGTGAAGTCAAACAAGTGACTCCTGTACACAAAGACTAACCACGAAGTAGTGCACGTTAGTCACTGAAACAAAGTTGTGAGAAAATCAGAGGTCTCAATCCATAGAGACGTGAGAAAACATGACATTTATTATTGGCAACATATTTTTACAAATGCTTCCTTGCGTTATTAAACGACTTTTATCTGACATAACATGACTAGGGATACGCAAAATTCGCGCTATTTTTTTTGCCAGCACACTAGACTGTAAGTTACTGTAGGTCACGGCCGTAGAAGAACAGGTCTGGACACTCGCCTGGAAACTTGACCCCCTTGTTGATTGGCTGCAGTTCACTAAGTTCACGATAATACTATACGTTTTTGGCGCTGCAATCCGGGCGGTTATCAATGTATGAAAAACTTCCTGTGCTCACAATCCTCAAGCATAGCTCCAGCAATCTCTATTTACTTTATAATGTTAACAATGGAAAACAGTGGGCAGAGTTTGGGTCCGACCGCCCTGATTACAGCGCCAAAAAGTACGAAATTCTCGGTAACTTGAACAACAGTCTAACAACAAGGGGGTCAAGCAAAATACATTGTTAGATAGGCGAGTGTCCAGACGTGTTCTACCATCGTGCTGTAAGTTGGCTCGATGTCTCCCATTGGTCTAGAATGCTGTGGTCTGCCACAGACATTGCTCATGATAGAATATAAAGTTCCACACAAAAGTGACCGACCGCCTGCCGCATGTTTACACACTTGTTTCAAGTCTAACTTGTAATTTATCCTGCTCGTTAGTCAACACTAGAGGCTGGAAAAACTCGTGGGTTCACTAACCTGTAGGTTAGCCTCCAAGAATATTTGTACACCTCAAACATACAACAGCTGCCCATTGACTGCTCGCAGATACAGTGGTATGGGGCACGTAGAGGTATATTTATATTACTGGCTGAGAGACTTCCAGCAGATGTCAACGGTCAATTACGAACGTGACACGAACTTATAGTTGCTAGAATTCTGGCGTGCGCTTAAAAGAAAACGCGAATTTGTCAGGTCGCTAGTCATTATTACCAGAGACTGTAACAAGTACAACATATGTTGTCGTAACTTGTAGAAAGTAAATACCAGGTACTTCACTGCTAACATTGTTACTCGCTTAAGAATATAAACCTCTTGGAAGATTGTGAAACTTCAATTAATTTAATTAAATTGTACACTGCAAAGTTCAGCTCTTGTCCGGTTTACAATTCGAGTGTATTTTAACTGCTTGCTGGGTTTGAATTTGTTACCTGTACCGTAAAAAAAATATTTGTGAATTTAGCACACCGGGTGTTAAGAAAGTACATATAGTAAAAATACGTCAATGGCAACAATGGTTGTTATCGCATATGCTGAATGTATACCGTTGTTGCCAGGCTTGAGTAGTTTCAGTGCTGAACGCGTACTCTGGTTAACAGCTGAAGTGTCACAAGAGTCATGGGACTATACAGTGTAGGTTATGGGTAGAGCCACGATTTTGTTGCGAAAAGATTTTTGCAACATGTTTCAATGTCTCGCGAGCACCTCGGCAGCTCTGCGTCACGGCTATTGGCAGCGTTTCTTTGCTCAGACACGTCCCCTCATTTGACTGCAAAAATAACAATGAGGCTATTGTGACGCAATACGCCTATGATTTGTCAGTAGAACCTCAAGACGTGTGACAGTTAAATCGTCCAATCACTGACCATGAAACAGAGTTGCGGATGTCAACATAAGGAATGGAAACCAAATGGTGCAAAAATCTTTTCGCCATAAAATCGTGGCTCTCGTCATGGGTTAAAAACTGTCGAAACTATTTAGGCAGTTTTTTACAGTGTACGCGTCCAACGATATATTTGTCTTATTTGTAGAGACCTGTAAATGTAGTGTTATTTTCTGACTAGACTAGACTGCAACCTGTTGTATGCTCTGAACGTCTTATAATAGCATGCATTGTCGTATAACTTACAGCGGGGAACACTTTTGACCAATAATTACAATTTCCGCAATATAATGACCTATCACTAGGACCACGAACATTCCGCGAAAAGAATTTAGCCTCAGTTTGTTTCAGAGCCGTAAGTTCGTACCTACAGTTATGCTTCATGGTTATTGGTAGCCTGTCTTCGTGAAGCAACGTCTCTCTTTTAACTTCAACAGTCAGAATAAGATTACAACACCACATGTCTGTGATTTGCCAGTAAAACCCCAAGACACGTGACAATTAAATTAACTAGTCACTTACTATGGAGTACAATTGCAGACGTGCACATAACACTCTGAAACAATGAAGGCAAAATTATTTTCACGAAAAGTTCGTAAAAAATAGTTAGTAAATTTTCCACACGTGCGTATATGAGCGCTAAGAAAGTAGCTATGGTATAATAGTTTCCCAGACATCCATGGTAGCAATACTAAACTCTTTATAAAACAGTCAAATATATACTGAAGTTACCAGACTTGTATTGTAACAAGTGTAGAAGTTTGCATATTTACAAGGCGGAAGTATGGTAACTGTCCCATACTGTGTTGACGTTAATTAATTCCTAAACATGTTTAGGAATTTTTTACAGTGTACCTATCGTATGTATAATCGTCTTATAGGTTAATGACATGTAAGTATTCGTGGCCAATGACATGAAAATTTGAGTTCAAGAATGTATACGCCAGTGAAGTCTAAGCCGTTCTCAAAATAATGACGCAAATTTTGTATGTCACTTCTTTTTCGTTTGTTTTTATTTCGTTCAATGAGAATATGTGGTACAGAACTATATTGAATGTTTGTTTTAGTCTACAGACAGGAAGTACGTAGTTAGCCTCAAGCCGCTTGAATAAAACCTTATGTGAAGAGTGAACCTTTGGATATAGAGATCAACGATTTGAGAAATCCCCTGTGCTAGAAGACACAACTTTCTGTTTTGGGAAGCATTTTCAATAGTCCTACTAGAACACGAGAATTTATGTTGTACTGTCGAATATGGCCACACATAATTGAAGACCTGTGGTTTCGGAATACATTTGACTATCTGTCTTGCTTAACAGTTGTACATAGTATGTGTACTTGTGTGATTGAAGAAGAGTTGATACAACACGTACAAGACTAAGTCCAGCTAATATTATAGGCCTACTACTAGTATTGCTGCGACATAGTGGTGACTGGCTTACTATATGAGCGGTGCACAATAAAGAAATAACAGCTTCTGTATTGTGTATAAAGACTGGAAGTCAAATATTATACTCCCAAACAGTATAATCCTGACAAATAATGGGAACAGAACAATTCACCTGTAAGCTAGCCTCCTAGAATATCCGTGTATTCAAACATACAGCAAGTCTTTATTGGCTGCTCTCTGACATTGTAATACCACGTGATTAGGGGTTTCCCCAGCAAATCGCAGACTTGTGAAGTTGTAGTGACGGTATTGTGATTGGCAAAGTCAAATGAGAGACATCACTTCACAAAGACACGCTGCCAATAACCATGAAGTAGAACTGCAGATGTGCTCGTAAGTCACTGAAACAAAGTGGAGCATAATTCTTTTGGCGAAAATCAGAGGTCGCTCAAGGCTGTATACCAATGGCTCAGCGCTTTCCAGGAGTTGTCAAATTTGTCAAGAACTAGAGGAACACCACATTTCAAATATTTACAACGTGAGTTTATATGTATTTATTCTTCGAAGTGCGAAACTAAACAGTTCAACACACAAGTAACACGTAAACTGATTCTTTATTTTAAATTACATCATAGTATTTGGAAGGATTATCAAAATAAACATTTCTAGTATTACAGTAGAATTAAACAGCTCTTTCTCGAAAGTGACTGTGGTGATCCTCAAATGGCTGATTCAGTTGAGGAAGTGCACGAGGTTACAGTAATTTGAATGCTACGTGTGCCCATAAGAAAGCGCGAATTTTTTAAGGTTTCTGAAGAAACTAAGAAAAAAACATGCGAAATAAACTTATACACTAAAACCTATTTAACAGTCAATGGTCCCAGTGATGTATCACTGTCCTCCATGAAATGTTTTGTTTTCACGAGTATGTTTACTTTAACTGTGACTTGCGAACTCGATCTGATGTAATACATGACAAGATATCGTTGGGAAGGTTTAATGTTTCCTAGGTATGCCCACTCTCGTGTAATGGTATGTCCGAAGTTATTTCGTTATTGGTACATTCCAAATTGCGTGAACCAATGGATAATCATTACGTTTGTAGATAATACTCTTATATATATATATATATATATATATATATATATATATATATATATATATATATATATATATATATATATATAATGAGCAACATAAGTACACTGTTTAGTAAAACACGCGCGCCAACAATACACTAGCTGTTCCGAATAGTGCCCTGAAGGATCCTTTGCACCCTTGCATCCTTGAAAAGTGCATCGTGAAGGATGCGGTCATTTTTTATTCGTTTCCGAATTCTACCGAAGTCTTACGCCCTTGCGATAGTCATTTGTTTGAATTGAGGTATGTTTATACACAAATGCAGCCTTGCCGCGAAGGATGCATTGCTGTGAAGGCTGCAAGGATTCGGGGATCCGAGGAATAATTCTATGAATTCTCAAACAGCCACTGTGTCTGATACTAACTTTCGCTTGTATAATGTCGCATTTTTTTAAAAGACTAAACTATAATAACGGTTTGTAATTCAACAAGTAAAAGTTTGTAAACTAACAAGAAATGTTTCGGTCAGAAAACAATACGTAACTATTTATCTCTGTAGTCGTTAAAACCATTCTAATTAACGATTGCAAATGATTGAAAATATTTTTTGAGAACAATGTGCCCCATCAGACAAAAATTAACTTCGACGGTGTGCCACATTTTCAAAATTTTTATACTGTAAAATATTTGAGAGTATAGTGTCATTAATAATTACAAACCTTTGTAAATTTACAAACTTAATCTCGTAAATTTATTTGTTGATTATATTACAAGGATTTTATTTATAAAAAAATTGGGGAAAAAATTGTAGTGTACCGCAATAGTAGGTTCGGACGATATTACACAGCTATACAAAAATCACATCCTCTGGAAAGAATTTTTCATGAATAAAGTGAGTTTCCACAATGTTCAAAATTAAACAGTGACATCGCCAAAATTTACAGCGAATGAAAATACAAATTAATACAGTAGCATATGAGTCGAGGTGGTCAAGAGATCATATGCGTAATACTAGGGACCCATATTTTAGCAAAAAGAATTTAGCCGCACTTTGTTTCAGTAACTTAGTGAACATCTGCAGTTCTACTTCATGGTTATTGGCAGCTTGTCTTTGTGAAGTGATGTCGATGTCTCTCATTTGACTTTGCCAATCACAATAACGTTACTACAACTTCACAAGTCTGTGATTTGCCAGTAAAACACCAAGACACATCACAGCTAAGACGTCCAATCACTGATTATGAAGCTGAGCTGCAGATGTGCACGTAAGTCACTGAAACAAAGTGCGGCTAAAGTCTTTTCGCGAAAATATGGGACCCTAGTAATACTGTACTTCGTAAATTTTTATGGAAGAATTTCGATTCAAATTTATTTGCTCGAATGTTATTTAATGAATGAAAATAGTGCTGAAATCAGCATTTAAAATATAATTTTTCCCTCACTGCAAGTACAAACACAAGGCTATTATACCTTGTAATTTTACAAACCAAAAATGTTGTACTTTTTTTACCAGGGCAATTGTTGTAGTTTTATAAGGATTTTCTTTGATATCTGGGATGCCAAATATTTTGTTTGTAAAAGTACAAGATAATTTTTCAATGTAATTTTATAAAAATTTAATTTAGCTGCGTACCAGTTACGATTTTTATGACAGTTGCAAGATATAACCGTACACGAAATTAGTTATAAATATACAAAAACGGTTTGTTTATGTTCATATAATTGTTAAAAAATAAACGCGTTTGTTTTGTTTAAAAATGCAGATATAGTACAGTATGTTTATTATATGTAATGAAATGTTCTTGTGTGTGTGACCACACAACTTTCCTCAAATATTTTGCACATCAATTTTGTAAAACTACCATTTCCGACAGGTCGGAGTACCATTGCATGAATTAGATATGTTTTGTTTCTAAGGGTTTTAAATAATAATAGTCATTAGTCAATACAACTGGGAATTTTACCAGTTCTCAAAGAATGTTTGATACCTATTAGCAACAGCTTTTATTTTTTCGCAGTGTTTGTCTTAAAAAAAAATGTTACCATCTGATTCTGAAAAATAAAATAAATTATTGACTTACGTAAGTGGCAAATTTAATTTTGTTATAGTATTTTATATGATTTAAAAATTTGTAGAGTAAAAAAAAAAAAAAAAACAGAAAATTTTTATTACTTTACTCATAGAAAATCTTTGAAGAAAAACTATCCTTTATAAAGCTACACGAGTTCATTTTGCGAAAAATGGAATTCTACAAGAACAACATGAATAATTATTAAAATTACTCTTTCGGCTGCTTGAATTCTAGACGAATTTCTTTGTAAGAACAACTTTCAATTAGAATTATATAGTTTTTCCTTTTGCTACTAGTGTCCCACCTCTTTGTAAAGAAACAAAACAGCCTCGCTTTGATTTTGCAACAACTTGTTTTAATGTCTTACGTACACTTGCAGCTCTGCCTGTTGACCTGTTATTGGAGGTTTGTAACTCTGAGTGTCACGTGGTTCTACCAGCTAATCACAGACGTGTAATGTCCCAGTAACCTTGTTCTGATTGGTTCAGTCAAATGAAATGTATTATCCTGAAAAAAAAAATACATCCTTGTGTCTCACAGTGAAAAATAAAATTGTACATTTAAACTAATATCAGAACATTATCAGTCAGATACTAAAAATTATATGTCAAAAACCTTTTAAAGTGGTTACAAATATTGTGAACACCTTTAGGAACTAGTAAAATACATTTTAATGAGAAAATTTTTTGATTTGAGACAAAATAAACCTAGGAGACCTGTCACTTTTACAAAAAAAATTTTGTACTTTTACAAAAAAAATTGAGTTTCCAAAAAAAAAATGTTTTTGTAACATCACAAACAATTGTTGAAAGTGAACTAGATATTAGCTGTAAATATACAAAATTTGTTTGTATGTTTTTTTTAGGAAACAGGTTTCCAAAAAACCTTATTGTTAAAATCTAAAATTTATTTACTGTGATAGTTTAGTCTTCTCGCCTTTGGCATGTGCCATAATAACAAAATGTTACATATCTAACTTGCGTGCTGTTGGACAGCAAGGACTATGATTGGCCGGGGGCTGTAAGGTTGACTCTTATTTGTCTAACACTTCCATTATCGCCTCTATGAGCTAGGCTCTCTACTGACGTCTGTCTTAACTGCGAGAACTTCTTATGACAGAGTCTAGCGAACAACTTTTAATTACACGTAAAAATCACAGCAAAATTAATTAATCCAAGAATGCGATAGTCAAAGGCAGAGTTAGTACTAGCGCAGTACAGCTCAACATTATTTTCAAACGCAACACCCGAACTCATGAATAAATAGCGAGCTTGAAATGGCGGGCTAAAGTAGACTATATAAACGGTTTTTTGACCACGCGAATTTCCCAGTCGCTTGTTATAAATAAGTAATGCCTGGATGTCAGTGAAGTAATGATCGGTCTTGAGTGTGGCTGCGTTGGGTTGTGACGAGAGCAGCGTTGAGTGAACGAAACAAGTGAGTGTGACGAGGACTTGGCGTGTATACATAGTCGCCGGGTTGTGGGAGAGGGAGTAGGTGATGTTCGTGTTGCCTAACTACCTGGGGTAGCACGCCTCCAGTAGGTACGGTCAGTCAGTACGGCGACATGTACACAATATATACAACACTCTGTACTCGACCTCTGTGTACACCGTAAAAACTTTGTACTTACACTATTAAAAGTTTGTAAACTAATGTCACAACATTTATCAGTCCAGACACTACAACAAGAATGTCACAAGTCATTTAAAGTTGTCTAAATATTACAAATTCCTGAGAGGACTAGACATATTCATATTTATGACTATATTGCTCAACGTAAAATAACATTTGAAGGCCTGATTCTATTTACAAAATATTTCGTACTTTCCCAAAAAAAATCTTCGCTACCGGTTGCCAAGTAGTTTTTATCTCTCTTCAAGCGCAATTATTGTAAAACATACAAGAATTTTGTTATAAATATAGTTTTGAAAAATTACTTGCAAGTATACAAAAATATTTGAAATTTATACAAAAATACTTGTACATTTCCAAACATTTTCTATAGTGTTTACAATACAAATATTTTTTGAAAAGCTGTTTTCAGAGAATTTCTTTGTTAAATAAATAAATTAGTGTGTACAGTCACGCTTCGTACGCTCACAATTATTTTACAAGATAAAGATTTAAATAGGTCTAAAAATGATTTCCGCCAAAATATGTCATACCCCGTTGTGTTTCAAAACATTACTATCCACTTCAGTGTTTGAAAGACAGAGACGCTGAATTTTCGTGAAAAAAGTTTTTGCGTGAGAATGTCTTTCATTGCAGAGATGATGGTTTATTGCGGAAAACTTGACTGCTATATTCCAACATAAGTTCAGTTTACCAGAATATTACTGGCTTTAGCTTGTACTTGGAGCTGTTACCCTATTTGACTGAACCAATAAGAATCCTCTTATTGTAATATTGTTGTTGGTCTGCAGACAGCTACATCGTGTCACACGTACATCACCCAATATAATATGTTGAACGAAACTACAGCGTTTTCAAGGGTATGTTGGCACAAAACATTTTTGCGATATACCGTCATCTCTAAGCATGTATTGTTTGTGCATTGCTCCAGCGAAAAGACAGATTCAACGACATTCTGGCAGCATTCTGGTTTAATGTTTATACTAAGTTATGTGCAATCTAACCTACACATCACTGAATCCGCCAAATTTTTATTTCTATATTTATGCGAAACGAAAAAGAATTCAGAAATCAGTCAGACTTTACAAAACTTTTTATTAATTTACAAAATTTATTTTGGAAACAAGTACCAAAAATTGTTGTAGCAATACAAATATTTATTTATTTACTAAGTTTATACACAGCAAGGTTCAGCACTAGGCCGGTTTACAACTTGAAGTGTTTTAAACAATAATACTGAGGAAAACTTAGAACTTAATTTATAGTAAATATAGCGATTAAATACAATATTGATGGTAAATACTTAAAGTTACAAAAACAAACTTGGTACATTTAATAATACATTTCCCATAAGATAATATATAAAAAAATTTGATAATACATTTCACTATTGCAATGTGTTTACAGTTTCAATTAATTTTCATCAATTAACAAACTCTGCAATAAATTGGTTGTAAACCTACAAAACATTTTTGAAAGTGTACAGGGATATTGCTATGTATATATATTTCCATGAATGTACTGTACATCTTATTATAATTATTTTTGGTGTTCTTGTTTGGTTGTGGTGTATAATTTAGTTTTAGTAGAGTTAAGTTTCACTCTGTTACATACATTCAAACTACGCTTCTTTGAAACATTTACACTTTGTTATAAATTGCTTGTAATTAGGGAAACGATGAACACAGCCAACACACATTACTGGTAAAAAAAAAGTTAAAAAGTTACTTTATATCGGCAACCTCGTCAGTTAAATATTCATTGTGGGGTGTTGGCTAGATTGTTAGCACGTTGTGTCAAAGGTTGTGGGTTCGTTATCGTTAGATTATACTATTTAAATTTCGGTGCATGTTTTTCTTACATTTACCACTTACTTATAAAGAGGCAACATTACTTTAATGCAAAATTATACAAGTTTTCGTACATCTGGATACAACAAAAAAAAATGGTTACTTTTCGAATTAATGACAATTTATGATACAATTAGTGAGACGGAGTAGTTCCAACAATTTGAATCAGTGGAAAATAACTTAAAAACTGCGAACGTTTACTGTCCTCAGTCTCGAGGGTAGGCCTAGACACCTACGCTGCTCTTAGCGAGCAAGCAATCAGTGACATTTATTTTACGATTTTGAGTGATTTACATTGCGCTACTTTTATAAATACCGTTGACTTGTTTTAGACTCGTAACCGTTTGGAGACAAAGAAACGTCTACAACCAATAGAATACCACAGCTTATATTTGAGCTCAGTCAAGTGGTAAGAATTCAGTCCAATAAACTACGATAGATAACATTTGAAGACCTCCCACCACGCGACAAAACAAGTATTCAGATGGCTGTTAGTATGGCGAAAAACTGACCTTTAAGGTAATTTTTAAAGTTTGTTTCTTTAATCTTCCAAACTACTTTAATATAGATTGCGACGGCCTCCATTATCACTGACGTAAAGTCGGCCACAGTTATTTATTACAGCGGCAGAAATGCCTTGTTTCGAGGTAAAGTTGATTAATGAGACGTGCAGATGGAAAAAGCGAACGAATTCTCGAGGGTAGAGGCCCAGATGTAATCTGAACGGGAACAGCGTTTCTGAAGAGAGCCAATTAAATTCCGGCTGAACTTGGTGTGATGGCTATGATGTGGACTGGAATAATTAAATCAAGAGCTGGCTTCAAGCGCGCAATTACTTTATAGCCTCTATAAATGTGCACGAGGGATTATGGTTGTTAATTATAGATCAATTAAGACGAGTGGAAAGTCAGGCTTCCAGTGAGATTGGCAAGACGAGCCAGTCGGTAGACTACAGAAAATAAAATACAAGACAATATTTTAAAAGTTTTGTCCTTAGTTGCTGATGGTTTGCTTTACAAATATCGCAAGTTTTATTTAATTTTGTTGCTTTTATTTTCTTGTCCTTTAGAGTAAGTTTAAAAGCGTACATTCGTCGTAGGGACCGCCTTTAATACACCGTTATTATTTGTATGTAATTCTACAAAGAAAATCCCAGAATAGGCATTTCCAAAACTGTAATCAATTTACTCGTAAAAAACGCTATTTTACTGGAATTTTTTACGAAGCATTATATTCCCAACTAGATACTGAAATAATGTATTGACAAAAAATGCATATTTTTGGCAGTGATGACATCTTGCGTTTTTATTGCTTTTCCAGTGAATCACTTAAAAAAGCAAATGAAGAATTTTCATCAAGTTCTCGAAGAATATCAGCAAAACGTATGATAAAAACAGCTTTTCTTTTAATTTAAGTAATCTTAATATGTAAAATGAAGTGTCCTGACTCACTCACTCACTCATCAACGCACAGCCCAAACAGCTGGACCTAGAACCATGACATTTTGAGGGAATCTTCCCCTTGCCCCGTAGACACCCACCCGAGAATGGATTTCTCGAAATTCGATAATTAAGGAGGTGAAAAGGGGTGAAATGTGTTTTCAAAGAATCCCTGATATATCATTAACCGAGAAAGCTATCATAAATTGTTTAACTTCATAATATTGCCCAAAGAAATGCATATTAACGAATTTTTAGATTTTTTGAAATTCGAAATAAAGGGGGTGAAAAGCCGTAAAACGTGTTTTTAATTAATCTGTGATTTCTCCTTAACCATTTCAGATAGTGAGGAGATTATTTGTTTAAAATTTTACTTAAGTAAATATTTAAAAGTGTTTTTAGAATTTTTCGAAATTCGTCCTTGAAAGCTCTTAAAATAATAAAACGTATTTTTATTAATCTCACTTATCTCCTAAACCAGTAGAAGTATTGAAATGGTTTTTGCTTTAAAATAAATCTTACGTACATATAAAAAGAGTAATTTCAGGTTTTTTTTTTTTCGAAATTCGTCCTTGAAAGCTGTTAAAAAAAATAAAATGTGATTTCAAATAATCATCTGTACCGCTTATACCCGTTGAGATATCGAAATGATTTTTTGATAAGAATGAAGCTTACGTAAATATCTACAAATCGAATTCAGGATTTTATGAAATTCGAAAATTAAGTATGTGAAAAGCAGTAAAATGTTACAGTCTCCCGAATAAAGAGAATGATCACGGAGAAATAATTCAACAGTCGTTTCTTTTTGCCAACCTACTCATAAATAAAATATCTTTGGACTGTAGCCTGTACATACGAAAGAATTATCACGGCCTGCCTTCAAGCATTCACTTAGGTATTGTATAAAGTTTGAGGTGTGGGAGGGGTGAGATTACATCATACGAGCATATTACGCGCGCTCTTTACACTGAGGTAAGATAATGTATAGTTCACTGTTATCTACGATAACTGTTAACTGCCTCCATCACATATTTTATCCAGATTTACTGTTTACATTATATAATTTCACGCGGGCAAAGCCGCTGCCGACCAACTACTGTATGTATATTTGCGTTCGTGTGTACCTGTTTAGTTATGGTACCAATTTATTAAACCATACCACATTGAAATGTTTGCACTGCATAGTTGTGATAATTTGTATCCTGGCTTTACTTGTAGAGTAATGATCAGTAGTTTATCGCGAGGAATAAATGTTTACTGTTTGCCAGGCTACCGTGTATTGTTTGTTTTCGTTATTGGTGTGCTCTAGTTTGACTGGGCCAATGGGAATTCCGGGACGACAGTACTAATCACTTATTTATCGCCTGAAAACTGTTGACCCGTGTTTAGTGATCGCCTTCTTATCAATCAAATAAGACGCATCATTCTACTATGTTTTCAAGAATAAATCGGTAAAAAATATTTCTGCAATTTTACACTCTCTTTGACTACCTACTAACAACATGGAAAATTCCCGTTATTTTCTGACAGACTAACCCCAAGTTGTTTATGCTCATATTAGGCCTGCCATTTGGCTGTATTTTACGTGACGCTGTTTGGAGAAATCACATGGAGTCCAGCTGTTGTGCTCTCAATGTAAAAGTTTCTCACCCTTGTGTTCATGTGTAAGACTCTAAAGTCTAGTAGTTTAGCAAATTGTTACTAATCCTGTCCATTTAGGCAGTGAACTAAAGTCACTGTGTTGTACAGATACAGGTTGGACATCTATAGAAGTTACATGAACTATTTTCCCACATCTTTATGCAAAAAACAATATTGCTTTATTGCCTAAAAACAATCAGGTACGGATGAACTAACCTATCACTGATATATTAAAAGAAATTAAATGGTATGGCTGAATATTACAGTAATAATTTACAAGATCACAGCGACATAACCTCACATGTGACTGTGGATGTTATGCTTGTGGGACATTCCTGAGGAAATTTTTGACGCGCGCCAGAGATAAAGGAGGGAAGTAAGGGTCACACAAGAGCTGGAAGACTCCTGCAGTGTAAACAATTTTTCTACATTTACAATGGTCACTCGTGAAAACCACTCGCCAAAATAAGTCTGTGTAAATTTACTATATCTTACTTCTGTGAAAAGTTTAATTTTACAAGGAAAAAAACTGTAGCATTCCAAAGGAAATGGTTTGGGATATGTTTTTCAAGAAAAAAACTTGTAACCGTGTTTGTTAATGATAAGCAGATACACTGTAAAATCGTAGAACTGTTTGTTGACAAAACAGTCTCCAATGCGCTGTTACTTGCTGCTCCTTATAGGTTTGGATGACAGTTATCTGATAAGATTCAACCCTCTGTAGACGAATTTCAAACGTCCAGTTTCAGCATGCTACAGTTTTCATTGGCCCAGACAAGTGGGAAACAAACGACTAACAAACAAATGACGCCGAACACGTAAACATCACATTTGTACCTGACAGTCAACTTCAGCCATATGTCATCACCTCTACATTTACGTTTTGTTGCGTTAATCTAGCTAAAGTCAGCAGTCTGTATTCCGAGTGATCAAATCAAACGTTCAGACGTCTGCTTATATACGTATGAAGTCGTACGTGAGTTTCACGCGCATATTATACCTCAGTTGAACAACAAGAACGTAAACTTCAGCCTCACTTCTGTTAGTGGACGACAGCTGTCTGTTTTGACACATCTTTGCCACCTGCTTGCATGGTTAGAAAGAAGCCAATAAATAATCTATTGTAGCCAATACGTATATAAGACAGATAAATCTAGTGTGTTGCCAAATGAATCTGCAAACTTCTCGCATTGCTAATCATTGTTGATTGTAACATTATCGTAGCCTGTAATTTAATTAGCGACGGCAGAAAACTTGGGACGCATATTCAGGAATTTTTATTTCGTATGTTGCAACTCTGAATGAAGAGATCATACTGACTATTTAAGTGGGACATTTTCGTTAGTTGTTTCTTATGTTTCTTCTTAATTAACGTCTGCTCTGAGGGAAATACAAAATTTAAAATTAAGTGTTCCAAGTTTTCCTGCTGTCTCTCAAGTAACCCCAGTTGACGGTATGTCATACTAAGTCTACAGTCTTCTGCCAAGGACGAAACATTTAAGATATGTATCACTATGATTGTTCATTACAAGTAATCATTCCATAATGTATCGCCGATGTAAGTGTCTTGCACCAAACACACATAACTAAATCTTAGTATCTTGCGATAATTATATGACGCTAAGATTACCCAAATTAAAATTCGCTTTTTAGATTGGGTTACATATTTTTTCAAAACTCCGTGTTTGGCATCACGTAAAAATGAAGATAGGCAAACTACAACACTCAAAGTTAAGATAAGTTGAGCTGCGACTGGAAGAATATGTAATCAAGAAATATTTGTTTCCAAAATTCACATGTCATGAGGTTACGGGCGTTCCAGAGGGAAAAATAATGTTTTATATTTGCATGAAACACTGTTAGTTTTGCATATGTTACTTAGGAGTACATTTTACTCTTACAAATAAAAATTAGCTCAGCCAGTTTCCCCATAAAGGCACTTCAAAGTCAACATTTGCATATTTCACACACACCCTGAAAACCAACCAACATAATTAAACGAAATAATTCACAGTGAAAGTACGTGTCATTGGCTAAGGTTTTATGTAAATAAAAACCTAATACAAAATATTTTTGTATTAAAAATAATTTTAGAGGCAAAAAATGTTCCCAATTTCAGAAATTTTTTGAGAATACAAAACATTTTTGGAATGGGTTTTTTATACACATGACGCTCTAACAAGTGTCATGTACTTTCACAGCAAATTTTTCGTTTCATTATGTTGATTCGTTTTCGGGTGGTGTAAGATCTAAAAACATGCAAATTTTGACTTTGAAATGCTATTGTGGGAAAACTGCTTAGCTAAATATTTTTGTAAGAGGATAATGAAGTCCCAAATAACATATACAAAAAGGACACTAATTCATGCAAATATTAAATAAATTTTTCCCTTCTGGCACACCCTTAATTGTTTGAAAGACACCGGCTTGTTACTAGTTTTTGTTGGTAATACGCTAGATGTCATGTTAGTACTACTTGTGCCACATTAAGTATGCCCAGTCTCGTCTCCACAGTTTGCAACCTACATTCGAACGTTTTGCACTGTAAAATATTCGTTGTATTACCACCAGTAAAACATTGTTAACTAATTTTGTAAATACATGTTTCAGTCAGATACCAGAACAACATGTCGCGTATATTTAAAATGGTCAAAATCATTTTGAAAAAGAAGTCCAAGGTGAATTAAGGTTTGCTAATACCTAATGTGTCCTCTGTAAAACATAAATAACTTTGGCGTCCTCTTAATAAAAAACTGTACAGGCCTACATATATTTTGATAGTGTGGCGGAAAGTTTAAATGATACACAAAACAGTTTTTTTATTTTACTGTACATCTGTTTGACATATATCCAATTGGAATTAAATAAATATATGTATTTATGTGTATGTATATACATAATATATGTGCATATTAATGTCAATATGATATGTGTACGTAAGCACAGAGAGAGAAATATTTCTGTGTTAATACATTTTCGAGCAGTTTCTTGTAAATAGCAGTAGGCCTATTATATTTTTGCAGCTCAGTAAGCAGAAATGTTTGTTAAACATTTCAATATAGGCCCTACCTCTCACCAAGGCGATACGGGTTCGATTCCCGGTGGGGAGGGTCCCAGGATTTTCGCATGTGGGAATCGTGCCGGACGATGCCGCTGGTCGGCGGGTTTTCTCGGGGATCTCCCGTTTCCCCCGCCCTTCCATTCCAGCGCTGCTCCATACTCACCTCATGTCACCCTCCACCAACGCTAAAGACCTCGATGTTAAGCGCTGATCAAAATATCTTCACTCACTTCTCTCAATATAAGCCTTATATAACAGTATAATTGTGTTGTACCAGGATTGTGAGTTCTGAATGAAATCGAATATTAAGAATAGCATACCACTGCAATGAATCAAGCACTGCCTATGAATCACAGACTCATTGAGTGGCTTGGTCAGACTATGTTTACGATTTGCCAGAAATAAAAATAAATCGGTTCTACGAGGCATGCCATGTAAGGTCGCATAGTTGCCAGGAGCAGTTACGAGAGATGACTTCAGCAGAAGTAATGTGTATAAGACAAGCGACATGGCCATGTATCACGTGATATGATCTGACGTATCAAGGCTGGCTAATGAGACCTGCCAGCCAAGCACGGTGTCAGCCGCGATAGATACTTACGTTGCTAGATAATAATATACTTATTTTTTTTTGTAAATTGACAAATAAAGATAAAATTAATTCTAAAAAAATTTGCAACTTTACAACATTCTTCACTCTATATATTTTTACTGATTTTCAACTGGAGTGCGTGAGAAAATTAGTCTAGATTTTTACCTAGCGTTTATATTTTCTATATAAAAATTTCTATTATGAAAATAAATGAGATTGTTTTAGTGAGCGTATGTCGGCTTGTACAATGAGCTGTGAGTTTGAAGAGCCGGCAGAAATGTGTACAAAAGAACTGCTGTAATTCTTTCATAGGTTTTTGTCTTGTTGGGAAGTTGATTTTCTGTGATAGGGCCTATACCTATTGTTACGATATTTCCTGTGGTGAGATTGCATTACTGCTACAATACGGCAAAGGATTCCTCATGAAATTGTGGCCAACTGCAAAATGACACTGACATTTCTGCTGTTACAAGAAATCACGGGGCTTTCAAGTATCGTGCGTGTGGATAGAGCTGATGGTTTACCGCGGGAAAACTTGACTGTTTGCTGGGTTTCAACACACGTTCAGTTTAACAGACGATATTGGCTTTCACTTGTACTTGTAGCTGTTACCCTATTTGACTGAGCCAATAAGAATACAGCTATTGTAATATTTGATGGCTGCTATTGGTGCACAGAGAGATACGTTGTGTCAGACGTATATCACCCAATCATACGTGCTGCAAGAAGCTGTAATGTTTTCAAGGGCACATAGAAAAAACTGTTTTATAGTGAAAACTAAATATTTTGTCAATTTAGTTCCTACCAAACATTTTGGTGGTGAACACCAAATATTTTGCAGTGTTCAATAAGTTGTTTGTTGCTGATTACAAAATAATAAACAAAAAGTTTTGTGGCCACTGCAAAATATTTGGTATTCACCACAAAATGATTTGGTAGGGTCTACATTGACAAAATAGTTTTTTGTCACTACAAAACTGTTTTTTCTGTGTATGTTGGCAGAAAACATATTCGCGATATACCATCATCTCTACTTATGAATAGTCGCGTTGCTCATCGAAAGGGACAGTAAAATAATGAGAGTCCAGTGGCGTGCAGGCAAGACTCCACTGTACTATATTTCCTTCATCATGGACTGCTCGTTCATTGGTCGTTGCTCCAGGGTACAGTCAGTTACAACCAAGGTCTGGCAACACAGTTCTTAGGTTTGGTATTGTTTCATAGTTATCCAGGGCATGTCTAAGAAACACATAAACGAATTCATTGCGAAAATATTTTTGTATTATTTGGTTTCACAGCTTTGTATGCATATTTCCCAGCTCTGCTTCGTGGCCAGTAAATTAACGTGTTTACTCCCCCTTGTCTTGGGATTCAACTGGTAAATCACAGCCGCAAGGTGTCACAATAACCTTATCCGATTGGTGCAGTCAACGAGAGGCGTGTCTGTACAAAACACGATGCCAATACCCATGAAGCAGAGCTGCCGACGTGAAAGTAAGACACTGAAACCAAATTGTGCAAAATCTTTACACGACAAATTCGTGCACTGCTAATAAGTTACGAGCCCGTTGAAAAGAGGCAGAACGTATCAATTGAAAATGTAGCTTCGGCTAAACCTACAGCCCGAAGAATTAGTCTCGAATTTTCGTAGAGAGCTTTGGAGGTTGAAGATTGACAAGAAAAAAATTTAGAGTACAAAAAAAATATGCTCGTAGATTTAATTTAAAAAAAGACCAAATTGCTGAACTATGAATAGAGATGGTTTTACTTCTAAGGACAATTAATGCTTTCTAATAATAGCCTATCTCTTTTTATGACGCTAAGTTGGAGGTGGACCGATACTACGAGACTGCGATGAGGGGTTACTTCAAGGCTGACTCTTGTAGATTGATGTGGCCGTATTTTTTGTCGACAACCATTAAATTACAGCGGACCTCCTGTAAGCAGTATTTTACATTCCTTGATACGCCAGGGCCAGTGTCACTTCCCATCTACGAGAATTTGTGATTTAAGTCTTCTTTAACCACTTAACATGCAAACTCATTTCAACCCATGATTAATTACTAAGTGATATTCGCCCATCTGAAAATGCTAAATAAATGGTGGCGCTAGAGGTCATCCAAATCGTTAAACGATCACTCAGCGGTCTGACTTAACATCTACTTAACTTTGAAAAACATTCTAATAAAGTGGTCTTGTTCTAACAGAAAAAAAAAGACAGAAAATCATGAATATCTGTTTTCTTCCATAATAGTTTACAAAGCACTGCTGCTTGTGCTGTGTACGTACAGCCACTGAGTTTTGCACCAACCTGTTTCAATACTTTATGTACACAGCTGCACCTCTGCTGCTTGGTCAGTGATTGGCTGTTTTTAACTATTAACGTCTCGTGGTTCTACCCGCTAATCACAGTGTGGTGTCGTAGTAACCTTGTTCTGATTGGCTCAGTCAAATATGACGCCTCTAACAAATACATTCTACCAATAATCATAAAGCCCAGCTGCAGATGAGCAGGTGAGGCAATGAAACACAGTTCTTAAGAAATTCTTGTCACTAAAAATCAGTGTGGTGCTTACAACATTTAACTATGATTATATGACGCAATTTAACTGTTTGTAGCTAATCAAAAACGTTCAGTGTCAGAATGCTAATATAGGCTACTCATTGCCTAGTCAAATAGGAAGAAGTTTATAACGAATAAAGAACGTCAAACACACCTTGTAAATAAATACCACTCAACGTACTGAGTTGCAGACATTTTCCGCACATTCTCAATGTTAAGAATTTCCCTGCGATTGTTTGGTGGAAAAGAAGTTTCACAATGGATCCTACAAATTGGCTCAGGCTTAAAAATAAGTTGTTTACTATTGGAACAAAGATGTTTTGTGACGATCCGTAGACACTTACCAACCTCGTGTTATTACGTTGCAGCATTCGTCCTAGGCTTCGATGAGTTACAAGTAAGTTTGAAGTCTGTGTTGTTAGAAACAGAAAAATGTTGCGTGTTGAATAACTTGTAGGTGTGCTGTATTACGTTGTACAATATTGCAACATACATATGATTATTCTAAAACAAGTACATGGTAAATATTTTAACATGAAATAGAAGAATAATGGCAAAACTACAAAAAAATTAAAATACGATTTAAAAAAAATCAGTTTATAGACGCCCTCAATTAATTGAATTTCGCACTGATAATATGGGTAGAGACGCTGGAAAATCGCGAAAATGTTTAAAATAGTCTCCAATAAAGTGTATTATATTCACCGCAACACGTGTGAACGGTTTAGGGACAAATCACACTCGCTGTGTGTCCAAGCTGTGCAGTTCTAACTGGGTCTGTTGTACAGAGAAACAATAATACAAATAAACTACAGCCAATGTTGATACGAAACATTCAGTCTTATATACAGTATGTTGGAGCCTAGCAAACAGTCTACTATTCCCGCGATTTTCCAGTGTGTCTAAATAGGCTATGCCTATGGGTATAAGTAGAGATGATGGTTTATCGCGAGAAAACTTGACTGTTTACTGTGTTTGAACACACGTTCAGCTTAACAGAGGATGACTGGCCTTCGCTTGTACGTGGAGCTGTTGCCCTATTTGACTGAACCAATAAGGATCCAGCCTATGTTATATTTGATGCCTGTTATTGGTCTACAGACAGTTACGTTGTGTCAGACGTACATCTTCCAATAATATATGTTGCAAGAAACTACAGTGTTTTCAAGTGTATGTTGACAGACAACATTTTCACGATACACCATCATCTCTAGCTATAAGTAATATGTTTGCAGTAAGTAGCAATTATAAACATGCACAGACATTCACACATTATATGGAATTATTGTTTAAATCATGAAAATACAAATTTAATTTATTGCACAAGCCACAAGACCTTTGCCATAGCCGTCTTTAGTAGAAGGCCGAGGCCTTAGATCTGGCAACACTGACAAGAAGTGTCATTTTAACACTTCTTTTAGCTCGCCGAAGACAATGACTCTACCTGATTCGTTATTGTGCCCTACATACCGGCGAATCAGGGGAAGCCATTGCCGTTAGCGAGACAAAATAAGTGTTACAATCACCCTTCCTGACAGGGTTGTCAGATATAACGCCGCGGCCTTCTACTAAAGACGGCTATGCCTGTGCTCAATTAATACTATGTCAGTTATAAGTTTTATAAAATTAAATATTAATGGCACGACTTTGCTTGTAGTAAGTAAACACTTGCCCGCTATGGTGTACCAGTGCTTGTAAAAAAATATATTTCTTCATGTAAATTGCAAGGATAATCATTTAATTAAATCAATATTTAACTGATGCAAAGTCATTTCAAATCACTTTTGAGTAAATAATTAGTTTCTGACGCGTGTTAAAACTTCAAACCAAAGGAACTGAAGCAATATCTGCTGATGAGAATGACGTCAGACAAACGTTTTTTTCTTGTGGCGTGAGGCAAAGTTGTTTATTAGCTACAATATAATTTATTTAACCGGTACTGCGTCCATCTTAACTGCTGCTACTCTTGACAATCTGATAACACAAGCAACATCCAGGAAGTTAGACATCGTCGAGAGAACCTCAATGTAGACTTGCCTACTGATTCCAGGACGAAGCAGATATCAGCTCTTTATTCGTCTGCTATGTTCATAACTTGACAAACTGCTTTGTCGGGCGCATACCTTGTTGAAATAAGAACACTATTTAGTCCACAGGTAAGACTGTTCACGGCCAATGTACACCAATTTTAATTAAACCATCTATGAAATCACTTACCAAATAATATTTTATCGCGTTAAATGTTGACCTTTGACTTGGCAATCATAAATTACTACTTTTATTTGGATTATTACATTAATATAATGAAAATATTCAAACAAGTAACGGTTAACATGATCATAAAAATCTTAATTCGGGGTAATATAACATTATTATTTACAAAAATTAAAAATGACTTCTAGGAACGAATTATAATATAACTAGAGATGATGGTATATCGCGAAAATGTTTTGCGCCAACATACCCTTGAAAACACTGTAGTTTCTTGTGACATGCATGATTGGGTGATATATGTCTGACGCAACGTATTGTCGGCAGACCAATAACAGGCATACATTTTTACAGCAGCGGGATTCTTATTGGTTCAGTCAAATAGGGCAACAGCTCCAGGTACAAGAGAAAGCCAGTAATCTTCCGGTAAGCTGAAAGTTCGTTGAAATCCAGCAAACAGTCAAGTCTTCCCGCGATAAAGCATCATCTCTAAATATAACGTATGTAGCACGTCATGTAGGCTAGACTCCACTATGCTACATCAGCCAATAAGCATTACCCAGGGGAAATAGTTGACTGTATCTGCGTTTCGCCTCGTACAGCTCTGAGAACGATTTTCTTATTGTGTAACACGTTAAACGTGTACGGATATTTTCGGGGTAAAATCATCTGAAAATCAAGTAGACATCAAATAAATAATCGATATAATTAAATAAATATACATTGAAAGGAAGACTTTTTAGGAAGTCTTCTCTGAAAATTAATTCGTAGTAAACACGAAACAATGTTTTTAGAGATCACGAAACTTTAGTGGTGACAAGAACGTGTTCTGTAGTAACCAAAAAATACATTTTGCAATGTGAATACCTACAAATCTTTTTGTAACTGCCATAAAACATATTTTTCCCCTGTATTTTTTAATTAGTCAGAGCTTTTAAGCCCTAAAACACAGTAAATCCTTTTTATTCCCAAAAAATACTGACAAATGTATGTACATAAGAGCAACATTCTAAAAAACGTTCTTGGCCACAACATTTTTTGTTTGAATGTGAGGCACAGGACAGTAGTTTTGCCGCAAATAAATTTTTTGCTTATAATGTTAAGTAATGTAAACGAAAAAAATGTGTCATTATTAAAACAGTTTAATGTAATTTTTTTGGAGTGCTAGCTGAAATTTTTTGAGACAATCTTTATGTTAGGAAAAATAATTTCCGCAAAGAAAAAAAAAACGAAACAACGTTTTTACTTTACACGTTTAACAAAAATTTTCTTTGCGTCAACTGCTTTGTAGTTACTCAAATTCAAACAGAGATTGTGTTGTGGCAAAGAAAGTGGTTTTAGTGTTAACCTGAAGTGCTGGTTCGTAGTCCTACAGGGTGTGTCTGCTTAGCTGAAGGAACGACTCGCGTGGAATTAACATACACTTGTATGCTACCTAGCCTGTTAGAAAATTACAATACGAAATGACCGGGTCTCTGGTCGTTAGGTACGTTGTAATATTAACTTTTATCCTCTTCGGAAGACTACACAAAGAACATGAAGAACAAATTACGAACTACATTCAGGAGTATTTAATTGAAAGTGATTTGACTGTGGCTTGTTTGTTTTAACTAGAAGGAACGGTGTATTTCTCAACCGATTTGTCTTCCAGAAAATTATATCTGTTCACTCGACCTCTGCTTCACTGATGTTCCTAATTTATCCTCCGAGATATTCAACCCCTTTGAAAGAACTCTGCTGTGACCAACGTATTTTTTATCACTTCACAACAGAGTGGAAACTAAATAGGCTTGTAATGAGATTCCCGAACGTTTTGGCAGATATTGAATCACTAGTAATATGTGTTCTAGTGTGATTTCTGAAAACTATATTTCAGAACTATCTTAGTATTAATTTTAATAATTTTTCAGAAGAAATTGTACATATGAAATGTACTTGAATACTGAACATAGGCAATGCAGTGCTTTTCATTTTGTATACTAGCAATTTATGAACTGAAGTAATATTACAAACGAATTTTCAGGTGCCTAAAGTTTTTGAACGTTTTGAGAGCTTATCACAGTTTTGTGATTAAGAAATTTTATAATAAACTAACAAAGTCAATAAATTTTTTTTACTCCATCAATCAAACTTAATTGCTAACATTTGACATTAAATAAATCATGTAATATTTGCAATAAGTAAACCTGGCGTTCTATTGTAACTTAAAGAGTTTCGTTAACTACAAGAAGAAATATCACTGGCATTAACACAGCGTTCTCATTCAATAAGGTTATTATGTTTGGCTGGTTACGCCAAATATACGTATATATAATATATATATATGTATACATATATATATATATATATATATATATATATATATATATATATATATAGACACGTATAAGGTCGATAGACTCCGACACCTGGTAGAACTAAATATTCGCTACTTCTTACTTTGCATAGGCTTGTTAGTATTCTGAAATATTGCACCGCATCTCTTGTGAAATGTGATTCTACGGCCGTGTAGGCCGCAATACGAACTTATAACAAAAAATAAATAAATAAATAAAACCTGTTGTGTTGGACACAAAATGTTTTGTCAATATGGATCTCACCAAATTCTTATGTAGTGACTGCAAAACTTCACCGGGTGCAGCAAAAAAATTTCTTGGTTGGTCAGCACAAAAATTTTTAGTAAGGTCCGTAAAGACAAAATATGTTGAGGTTGCCACAGAGCTGTTTTTCAGTGAGTGCACACTTTTTAAAAATCTTTCTTGATCTAGATTCGTTTCGCGAATTTTTCTTGTCTCCATTATGATTGTTGTTTGCAGAGCTCTGACTGCCATTATCATGTTGAAACTGATTGTCATATATCAAACCACAGTTCAGTAGTTACATAACATAGAGGAGTAATTCAAAATACGGAAATCACTGGTAAAATTATTAAACTAATTGGTTTATGACTGCAGTGTATTACACTAATTATTGATACAATTAGTTATTTGACTTTACCGTCTGTAAATGGATAGATTCCTGTTATTGGTTGCTGTCCTACTGTTGAGTACAGTAAAACCAAACACTGTGTAGTAAGAATATTTTTTTGAACCAACGGATAGCATAGGAAAAATCTTAACTGATCTGTAGGGACCCTGGTTTCTCGCGAAAAGAATTTTGCCTCACTTTGTTTCAGTGCCTCACGTGCACATCTGCAGTTCTGCTTCGTGGTCAGCGATTGGATATTTTAACTCTCTCGAGCCTTGGAATTCTACCGGCAAATCACAGCCGTGAGGTGTTGCAGAGACTTTATTGTAATTGACTCAGACAAATGATATACGGCTCTTCATATAGACACGATACCAATAATCATGAAGCAGAATTGTAGATATGCACGTAAGGCCCTGAAACAACGTGGGGAAAAATTCTTTTCGCGGAAAACCAGAGCTGCTACTAATCTGATATCGATAAGTAAGTGAAAAATTCTCGTTTTCATTTAAAAAAAAAAACTGTAAACTCGTGTCACATTCACAATTGGTTCTAGACTTATCTGACACCACCTGGTTAGTGCTAGGCCGATAATAAAGAAACATGTATAAGGTGCAATCATGTGATATCACATTGTCAGTGAGCAGCCAATGAACTGGTGCTGTATGTTTGAGTGTATATATATATACATATATATATATATATATATATATATATATATATATATATATATATATATATATATATATATATACACACACACTTGGAGACAAGCCTACATGTCAGTGAACTAGCGAATTCCTCAGGAGCGTTCACTGATTTATAGAACAAATGCATACTAGATTCCACAGTCTTATGTGAGACTCGAGATTTGATGTTTGTTCTTCGGTTGCCGATTCACTTTCACACTTGCACATTTGACCAATAGGCAAGGGTTTATTTGCGTCCTTCGTTGATTGAAAACAGGCTGAGATTTCTGCAGGAAGTATCTGGAAAGCGGTGGTGTATCGTTCGTGGTACTTCAGTGTTTGCAGTCTAACTTATTAACAGTCGAATTGTTAACACGTCCATGTTCATAATAATATGTCTCGCAGGAAAGTCACAACAAGATTTGAGATTTTCACACCGCAATTGAGTCGCGGTACACGCATTGTTATTATTTTTGTTTAGTTCTATGTTAGTTTTTCGCGTAAAACACTTCTGAGATGCTCACGCCAAAGTGCCCCTAATTTCTCGTTAAATGCTACCAGTCTGGTCGCAGCGAAACCGGAAAAATAACGACCACTTAAGCCTCTACACACAACATTATGTGTGGCTGCTGGTTACCGAGCCACCTAACAAATTATATAGTACAACCCTGCGTTTAAACTTACTTTGAAATAATAACTTATTTCTCTTAATTGTGGCGTGGCCCTACTTATCTCCAGAATACAATCAGATAATGTTTCAGTAAATTACAAGCAACCAGCTGGTTTTCTGATGCAGTTTAGTTTTGCTGGTTTAAGACACGACCTTGTGCTCTGTGGCAGGCAATAGTGTGTTTATTTTTAATCACTGCAAAGGTTAACGTAAACTGTTTACTCACGCGAATGTGTCAATTTTTTCCGTGCGCCTATGCGCATCTTTCTTTTCACGTGTAGTTCATCTCTCTACAAAATTAAGTGCCCCACTCATTCATTCACTCATCAACGCACAACACAAACTACAGGACCTAGAAACGTGAAATGTTCAGCGTAGCCACCCACTAAGGAAGAATTTTTCGAAAATCGAAAATTAAAGAAGTGAAAAGAGGCAAAACGTGCTTTCGTGAAATTGTCGATAACTCTCTAACCTGATGATATATTGTCAATATGTTTACTTCAAAACATTGCATAAGCAAATTAATAATTCATAATGTTTCAGTTATTCGAAAATTGAAAATTAAGAGGGTGAAAAGCCGTTAAAAGTGTTTTAAATAAATCCTCTATTTCTCTTAAACCACTTAAGATATCGAGGTGATTTTTGCATCAGAATGGTGCTCAAGTAAATGTCTAAAAATTTGTTTTAGTATTTTTCAACATTCATCCTTGAAAGACGGTAAAAAAATTAAACGTGTTTTCAATTAATCATCCGTATCCGTATCTCCTGAACTATTTGAGATATCGAGGTGGTTTTTGCTTTAAAATGAAGCTTACGTAAATACCTAAAAGTTGATTTCAGGATTCTTCAAAAATCGTCCTTGAAAGCTGGTAAAAAAAATAAAATATGTTTCAAAGTAATCATCAGTATCTCCCAAACCATGTGATATATCGAGGAAGTTTTTGCTTTAAAATGAAGAGTACGTAAATACCTATGAACAAAACTCAAGGTTTTTTTTTTTTTTTTTTTTTTTTTTTTTTTTTTTTTTTTTCGAAATTCGACAATTACGGGTGTGAAAAGCAGTAAAATGTTACAGAACTCCCGACAAGTGAATATTGACCACGGGGAAATAACTCAAAAGTTGCAATCGATATGTTTTTTGCTCTACAAAAGACAGTTATCGATTATTATAGAGAAATAAAGACAAATTAAGAACTAATTAATTACCAAATAACATTTCTAGCAATTCGAAAGAAAGGGATGATTAAGCTGGAAAATATATTTTAGATTCATCCACGCTATAACACTTACCTAATGAGCCATCAATATGATCTGTGATTCAAAAAGTTGCGAAAGTAAATATCTAAAATGTTTTAAGGCTTTTCGAAAATCGAAATTTACGAGAGTGAAAAACTGGAAAATAATTTTTTGGAGATAATGAAACCAACCTGACGAAAAATCGACATGCTTTTTTTTTAAGTCTGCGTACGTAAATATATACAAACCAATTTAAGGTAATTCGCAAACTAGAGCCATACAGAGAATATAGTAACACCATCAATTAATACGTAATTAAAACTTAGTCACTCTGTTGTATAGTACATGCGGGTGAAGCCGCAACGGGACAGCTAGCATTATATAGGCCTATATATCTTTGTGTGACAGTCAAATTGCAATGGAGTAAAATATTACGTTTAAGATTGTTATTATAATTCGTTTATACCTTATGCTCACAAAGAGGGAATCCATGAGTAAAAAGGAAATGATAAAAAAAATTTATTAAATACACGACGAAACACCGGCAGCAAAAATAAATAAATGAAAATAAAAGTAATATTAAATTAAAAGATGGATCTAAGAACAAACTACTTCATATGTGTAGTCTTGTTCACTCGCCGAATATTAAGCAAAGCAATGCATTGAAATTATTACAACAAATAAAACTGGGAATTAAAAATGCTGCTGGAAATAGTTTCCTCCGCTTGTTTTATTTATTTGTACTCGGTCAGTATTACATTAAGGTATTATCGACGAAGAAGTATTGCTGTTTCTATCATATTGGCTTACTTTGTGTCATTACTAGAGATAGTGGGATATCGCTAAAACATTTCCTGGAACAGTATTTTGCAAAACAGTACCGTACAGCAGCAAGAAACTCGTATCATTGTAGCATAGTTATGTAGTTGTTTAAAGAAAAATATTCAATAGCGACACAGCAGAGTTATCATTGGTCCAGTCAGATGTGGAAAAGCCAATAACGTCAGAATAACCTCACATATGGACATGTTGTATTGAAGCCTAGCAAATCGGAGGAAAAAACATTGTTTGTTGATTGTTAAATCAACAATAATTTTGTTAAAGTGCTAAGAAAATGCCTATATCCCTGCCATATTTTTACTTCTAAATGTGGTTTTTATTGATTAATCTGTGAGAAAAATTGCTTCATCTCATACATATGCATTGTTTATAATACAGTTTTGCATATGTATTTTAATTAACTTAATTTTTGTACAAAATTAATAATTTTTTAATATCCTGTGTTTTGATACACTTTTAATATTTTTCACGAACAGTGTTTTAAAAATAATGAAAGAGAGAGAGAGCTTTGCAACACTGCATACAACAGGTTTCTTGAAAATTACCATAGGTCTACTTCGTGATGAATACATGAACAAGAAAATTTTCACATCATAACATTTGTGGGAATTTAGCGTTCTGATGTTTTATGCCCTGTAATTACTTCGCATTAAGCTCGCCCTCATTAAAAAATTTTTTGTTGATTTTAATTATTTCTTTGTCGATGTGGCAGCTCATTAGTTTTCAGTACCTAGTGTGTTAAGATCGTGTTTATTTCTAGTTTATTTATGTTGTGTTCTACTGTGCATTCTTATCTCATTCCTGCCCCTGCTGTATCACTCGCCTTATCTTCCGTACATTTGGGGACTTAATTCGTCCCGTCTTCTAGTTTTGTCGGCACTGCGTTGCGACAAAGATAAGAGTTCCTCTTCTTTGCGTGGTTTCTGTCTCGCGTCTTTAAAGTGCAAGAAAACTTCTGATAACCCACGCTTTCGTTTATCGCTCCGTTAATATTCACAATGTCCTGCTTAATGTAGCCGCCTCTCAGTTCGCACAGTGGTGTGCAGGGCCTCGACCATGACAGGATAATGCGAGCTCTGTTCAACGTGCGGATGTGATCTCTGCCTCTCAGTTCGCACAGTGGTGTGCAGGGCCTCGACCATGACAGGATAATGCCAGCTCTGTTCAACGTGCGGATGTGATCTCTGCCTCTCAGTTCGCACAGTGGTGTGCAGGGCCTCGACCATGACAGGATAATGCGAGCTCTGTTCAACGTGCGGATGTGATCTCTGCCTCTCAGTTCGCACAGTGGTGTGCAGGGCCTCGACCATGACAGGATAATGCGAGCTCTGTTCAACGTG